>JARHVA010001119.1:970000-1210000 GCA_037957365.1 Torreya grandis | reverse complement strand
CAATCCAAGAGAGTATTCAAAGGAAGGAAGATATTTTTGTTGAATAGGCTATTATTGAGGACCAAGATTATACTTATTTTTTTCAAGAACCTTCCAATAAGTCTCTTAGGACCCCAATCTAGAATTAAGTGGTGAAGTCATAGAGTAATCAAGGTGAGACAAGCATAGATTGGGAAGGTCAAGCCAAGGAAGAATCTAAACATATGAAAATCTGTCTTATCTCTCCTTAAGAGACTTATTTCATCTCATACCAATATTCTTGTGTTTCTTAGCCTCATGAGGCTATTAATCACCTTCAAGAAAATATTTTCCAAGGTAACATAGACAAACAAATTGAAGATTTAGATTTGAAAATGAAGAAGCTTGAACCAAGCCAAGATCAAGAGTTTGAATTCAAAGAAAGCTGTATGCTTACTCAAGATCTGTTTCCCTCTCCCTAAGATCCTCTAACTTCTCCATCTTAGAGGTCTATTCAAGAAGTTTTTCAAAATAATAAGGAGGTTCTAGTTGATAAGATTGAAAATAAATTTATATATGTTGAAGAGCCTTAATAAGGCTATGAGAAGAATGAGATGGTTGTTGAGAAGGATGAAGCAATTATAGCCCAACTAAACCTACTTTATCTTTAATCATTTCTACAAGAAGCTTCCATTACCAAGCCCATTCATTAGTCATCCATCATACCTCATACCCCCTCTCCAACTCATGAACTTATTCATCACCCTCCCACCACATCCCTTCTTGAGGAAGAACCTATCATATGGGAGGTAAGTGAAAAAAAAGAGTTGTACTTGTAGCTAATGAAGATTCTTCAAGTGAACTTGACGAAGAATTCACATTGGCACTCTACTTTGGGAAGAAAATAAAAAAATAGTTTTTAGAGATAGAGTGAAAGAGGATCTTGAAGTAGAAGACATCTCAATTGAACATGGTGAGTTATTGAATGAGTGTGACATGGACTTAAATTATTAAGAATGTGAGTTTGAGGAAGAATTGCAAACTAATCAAAATACTACAACAAAAGAAGACATCTCTAATGATGTTATTCATGTTGTACCTCTCCAAGAAGGACATCAAGAGAATGATGAAGATCTTTGGCAATAGTACCTAGACACATGCAATGAGTTTGAGGCTCTCCAAGGGCCTATAGCTCCTTTTGGATAGATTTAAGATGATATTGAGGATAAACTCTTATTTGATAAATAATGTGATGATCCACATGAGGTCATTCAAGACCATGTATCTCATGTCATAGAATTTATAGAGGCTAATAATGAAGTTTATCCTATGAGTTAAGAGATGGTCATGTTTGAGATAGGCACAAGAATCAAGAGGCATTATGAGAAGGAAATTGATCCATAATATGAGTTCACCTTCATAGGTGATTGGTTTTCAAATGTCACTTCACTTGAGATCATGCTGAGAGGAGTGGTAAGCAAGGAAAGGATGAAGTCAACAAGAGCAATGTCTAAGAAAAAACTTGCCTCATTCCATTCTTCATATTATAGAACTAGAGATACCACAAGCTTCCCCTTTGATCTAGGAGGAAGAAGAAAAGTTTAGGTCAATTGTATATAGTTAGTTTGCTTTCTTATTTATTGTGTTCTTTAAGTTCTTAGCTAGCACATGTGTGTGTCTCTTTCCTTTGATTCATGTGTGTTGTCCTTGTTTTGTGTGTTCAGAGGTCAAACCAGTTTGTTTGGTAATGATCAAGGTCTGGTCAAGTTTGAATATGAGTGAAAATGACTCCATTTCCCAATGGAAAGATAAGGCTATTGGTCTATTTAGCATAGTAGGTATGCTACCCCCATGAATCACCAATTTGTTGACCAATTTTGACCCCCAAAGTAAAAATTTCAACCCTTATAGGTGAAAAATTTCTTGTCATGTCTTGATAGCCTTGTTCTTAGTCTATTACATGCCTTAGTGGTCTTCAAATAGCCTTTATAAAGTCTTATTAGCAAAGTTTAAGGTTTATTTAGAGAAGTTAAGGTAATGTCTTGTAGTGATCTAGTCATGTCATGGTGAAATTATACTTTTTAAAGTGGTGTTATAGGTCCTTAGGTGTCTCTTCAAGTCATTTTATGTCTTAATCACAATTTTAAAACATTTCATGATGATTTGGAAAGTTTAAGGTTCTTTTGTGAACTTTAAGGTATGAGAAATTAAAGAAAAAGGTGATTTTTGCTAACTATTCATGTATGCCAAAGCCCAAAAAAGTGAAATATTATGAAAGACTCTTTCCAAGGTCCTTGGATAATTTATACAACTTCCCCTTATGTTAGGATGTCATAAAATAGTCAGAATCTTGATTTTCAATGCCAAAAAGGAAGTTTAATTCACTTGTAAGGACTTTAAGAACCCATTTTTAGATTAAAAAATTAAAGAGGTGTCCCTTAGGTTCCAAATATCATATTAAATCTTGGGATTAAGTTTTAGGTATCACAAATGCAAAAAAATCTTCCTCTCTCCCATCACTCTCTTCACAAGCTCATGAAGGCCATTTTCAAGTGAATGATATAGGTCATACAAGTAGAGTTGGAGGCTAATATTTTAATTTGAGTTAGGACCCATATGGGATTCAAATTAGTGTCATTGGTCATTTGATCTAGCTCCTTATATTTATGAACAATCACTAAGGAGCTAAGGTGCTTTTTTGAGTCTCAAATCCCTACTAGCTCTATTTTGGGAAAATTATCTTGAAAAAATGAACTCATTGGGGCATGATAAGTCTTGTATAGGGTCTATATATGTATGCACAATTGTTTGATGATATTACCTAATAGACTCACACATGTTGCATTAGATCTTGAAGAATAAGAGCTTTATAAATCATAGTTGCAAGTTGTACTTGAGGTTTCAAAGTTTTCTAATGATTCTAATGTATCCATATGATTGGAAAATGGCTCACCATATTTTCACTCCATACAAGGCTCTCTAATCATTTGAGTACTATTTGTACTAGTCTCCAAGTGTCATTTGTGCTCCTGGCTTGAAGATTATGCATATGGGAATACTTGTGTAACATGGTTAAAAACTCTTGTTTTTACCTTGTTCAAGGTTTTAAAAGAGCATTGACCCTATTAGGAATGCAATGAAACATAAAAAAAGTGATAGTCTTGCTTCCTTAGCATGCTTGTCCTTATTTAGCATTCATGTTTAGTTTGGAATCCTTTTTACAGGTTTCTTGAAGTGTCCAAATGGAGTGTGAAAGGTTGAGTGAGTTATTTTTTCATTAGTGTCAATTCATTATCTCTTGACTAGTCTCCTAGCCCAAACATTCTTCATAACCTTCATGAGAAACATTGATGTATAGAGGTATATTTAGAGTAGTGTCATGTGTACATTAGTCTCTTGTTTGAAGTATATTTGCAACTGGTTGGTAGTGTTCAAATCGTATTTGGTGCATCACCCCATTAGAATAGATTTCTCTCCCTTTTCCTAGCAAGTGGTAGATTAGTGTTTGAGCCTAAGTGATTATCAAGGGGAACTAGACCTTTAACCTATAAATTCACCTCTCTAATAGGGTACCCATAACCTTGAGGTGTTTCCATGTTACATCAAATTTGGAAGGCTTGGACTACATTCTAAAGGGTGAAAATTTGATTGATAACACTAGAAATTATTTATTGACAAGGCAATTGATCCTTTAGTGATTATTGTGCTTATCCATGTATACTACAAAATTATAAAAGTTGGTTCTTTTTTATTTAGTCAAAGTCCAACATATGATGATGATAAATAAAATTACATATTTTATCATTTACAATGACATTGCTTATAATAATTAAAAAAATAATAAGGACTATGCATATAGGATCTATTCTCATTTTATATTATACAAGAAATAATGACGTGGTTCAATTTTTAGTGTCCTTAAGATCACATAATTGACAATGTTACATAATTTACATACATCTTTGATTCTTTTTTAAATATCTAGATAAAATGGAGATAAAAATCATCAAGATATTCCTTCATGTCACCTAAGTTAAGCAAGAGAATATTTGAGACTAGTAGCAAACTATATAGACACATAGAGGGAGAGAATCGTAAAAGGCCACATAGCCCTTTAAAACCCCCACACACCTCTCATCCACTAAGATTGGCCCTACCCTTCATGAGAAGCATATATTTGGGTTTTAAAATAAGAAAGATATCACATTGTGGCTATATCAAATCCATAACTACTCCATGTAGCTTAGTGTGAGTGAAACTATGAACTAAGATAGGAAATGTTACGTTCTTAATGTATACTACCTACATATAATACTTATGGACATAATTATAGAAACAAAAAGTAACCCTTTTTATATCCAACTGAATGAAACCCTAAGTTATTATGAGTCTAACTAAGATCCCATCCCATATCTTAGTACTCATGTCTTAAGGTCCACTACTCTAACTCAAGGTATTTATGCCCTGTGCACCCAATAATTGATAGGTATTAATGTCTCATGTTAGTAAAAACTGATAATGAGAACACATTTACAAGATAACACTTTATGTGGGTGTCCCATAATTCCCATGTAACCACAATTGTGTCCACACCTTGAAAAATGATCATATAATAGTTTGGTGTATGTTTGGTTTATATTTATTAAGTTATATAGCTTAGGAAGCATTTTAAACTAGTCAATGAATAGACAAAGTTTCTTAGTGTATTTTTATGATTCAATCCCACAAGACCAACTATAATGAAAATAATGGATTTCATTTATAATTTAAATCTAAGTATTACATATCAATGAGGACTACATTACAATCATATAAGGGAATGATTCATTTAATAATTAACTAGCTAACCATTTATCTATTACTTTGTTCACGAATTCAATTCTCAACATGCACCATGATAATAGTATTATAGAATTTTATCATGATCTATATAGAGTTGATGATAAATACCTTCATTGTTGAGGATTATTATTTGTGTCTATCTATATAGCAAGGGAGGATGGTTGTAAACTTCTCTATCTTGATATGAGTGTAATGCTTCCCAATTCAATATATTCTAGAGAGATTTTAATATTATACTCAAGTGTTCTAGATTCTTATCCTTTTATAACTATTTTATGGATTGATATTCATTATATAGCGTAACTCTTGAGTTTCCAAGCATAACTTATTAATGCATTAGACACCTAGAACATAGTTCAATCATATAATTGAGTATTTTGGTTATTTATTAATTTAAGTATTAAAAATTGTATATATTTTTAAGTTTTAATCAGAAAGAACTCAACCATTTTATAAAAAAGCTTGAAAATATTCACTAGATCATTATGAACTTATTATATAACTTCTATCACCTTGTAATTAGAACTTGGTCTTTAATACTAATCTTCACACTATATTTTAATTTAAACCTTTATCTCATATATGTTTTAATCCATGCTATTTTAATGAAAAATCTAATTGTTGCATGCTTGGTTCATAAATGGTTCTTGATGAAGCCAAAACTAATCAATAACATAGTTTATAACATCTAAAGCTCATAATGACCTTAATTTAACTATTTAGTTTTAATTTTTTTCTCAACACAAGGTCCTATCTGGAAAGTACTAAGTTTATTAAAATATTATTAATCTATTATAGTTGATATTACATTTTAATATCCATCATAATATTAGTGTTCAAAATATTATTGAATGATTTGTATAAATAAATTGATTGTTCATAAAATTTGTCCATGGTGTTTAAATCTTGGGAGGAAGCAGAATACTATTGTGATTCATTTGTAGGGTAAGAAGGAAATTCAAAATGTGCCTCATCCATTATGCTCACTTATGAAGCTCTATTTTAAGATAATATATAGAATTAGAATCATGCATGCTCTACAAGTTAATGTAGGTTCTCAGATGGTATACTTCTATGACATATTATTTTAGAGGAAATTTAGGCACACTATAATGGGTTAAAATATAGCCAAGGAGATGAATATACAACTCATCCAAATAAAAACATAGTAAAAGTAGCAAGAATGAGATGGAGTGAAACTCATAATGAATTAGAGGTATTTGAAATAGTTGAAAGGGACCATAGCATGACAACAGTAGGCTAGATGCAATTTAGGAGGGTGGGACATAGTTTGAGTGGATATTGATATGTACCGATGTCCAAGTATTATTAAAGTTCAAATCACATATTGAAAATACAGTTAGAAATATAAAACTCAGATCAAATGGATTTATTGCTCTACTAGGGTTTCCTCCATGCACATCATTAAGTTGGCCCTTATTTTCTACCTACCAAGCTTATGTCACATTGTGGCCTTAAATCACCTATGGGACTTGCATTTATTTTAATTTAGGGTTTCTTTCCTTTAGGCAAGGTTAATATTTATAATGACTTATCCCCATTCTATCCCATTTGTTTCAGATGTGGAGAAGAAGAATGATCGAACATCGAGCAATGGCCCCTTTAAAGTGTTTGAAGACATTTATCTCAAAAGAGGATCAAGCAATGGTCTATGTATAAGTATACCTTTCCCAGGACCTCACGGAGTTTGCAAAAATTCAAGTTGGGGATGTGGGGCACTCTCAATGAGTCTTGTATATCAAATTACTTAACACTTAATTTTATGACACAAACCATTAGATAAGGGAGTTTACCCTTCAATTATCTCACAATAATGTGTCCAACTATTTATCCTCTCCCCCCAAGAACTCTCCAAAAGTTATAAAACAAAAGCTGAGGATGGATGGACTATGAAAGGGAAGAATAAAAATTACACCAAAGCCTCAAGCATAGTTGCTACTCCCAAAGGAATAAATACATCTTCGAGTAATGGCCCATAGGAGAAAAATCTTGCTAAGAAAGAGCCTTCCCAAGCTCAAGTCACAAAATTAGTAGAAAAACCTAGGGCATTCAAAACCCCTCTAGCTGCCAATGTCTTGTCCCAAGGTTTTGAGGCCTCTGTGCCTAGTTCTTTTGGATTTTCAAACTCACAACCATCCACTCTTCAACTTCCTACTTGGTGGAATATGCCTAAATGATCTCACAACCTTACTTGGAGGAGTGACAAGGTGGAGGAAGGAGAGTATCATGTTGACCTTGTTGTGAGGAATAAATTTTATGATTTAAGTGCTAATAGTGGGCACTTTCTGCATAATCAATATGATACCTTGGAAGGTCTGAAATCAGAGGACATGTCCCATGACACCCATCATCTATGAATTATTTTTTATAGAATTTTTGGGGTCTTATAGACCCAAAACACAAGTTCATTGTGCATGATTTTAGAAGGAAGTTTATTGAAATGGACATTCTTTATCTATAAGAAGCCAAGGTGGCAGCTTTTTTATTAACAACTATCAGTAATTTAATTGAGTAGGACAATATCATTTTACATAAAATCATGATGTAGGACATGGATGGGTGATCACATTCATTTATCCATGGTGGTGGCTAAAATTAGTGAAATCTAGCATGGAGCCCACTAACCGATTAGTATGGGCCCTTTTTATAATTAAAGTCCACTCTTTTCATTTAATTAACATTTAAGCCTTGAATGACACCTTAAAACATATCCATTTATGGTGATGTATAGCGGATGATCTCTTCAATACCAATTAAGTCTTATATGGTGACTTTAATATGGTGGCATCTCTCAAGGACAAAGTGGGCCACTTGCTAATGTGATGGGCATTTGGCAAAAGGGAGGTGTAGTTTTACATGTGCACTAAATAGAGATTGTATGACCCCAATTTAACCCACTGACCTATAGATGAGTTTGGTACACCTAGAATAATCTTAGGGAAGGCATTGATTAGATTTTGAATTGCCTAGATAGGGCAATGATGTCCACCTAACCATACTTCCCCTTTGATAATAAATTTTCCCCTCTAATGTAGGCTCTACCAAATTTTGGTCTTTCTAATGACTCCCCTATTTGTTTTAGAGTGACATGGCAGTTCATGAAACCCAAAATCCAATAAACACAATTCTTCCTTAACACTTCTCTACTCAAACATGGACCCATAGTAGCACACATTTGGAGAGTTTAGAATTTGGATCCATATCATTCCCAAGAATTTGGTTGGATTCTTTGGTGGGATGATGCCATCAAAAGGACCTCTCGATTTCTATAAATCTATGGCCACCAGCTTGCTAAAATTTGGAGACACTCTTACTCTACTCCTTCCTCATAGTTGAGCTATGTAGATTTAGACTTAGAAAAGGATCCATTCAATGTGATATGTTAGGTTAGAGTATCCTCATTATGACATCACATCATCCATATTGAGGACAACTACATTGCCTAAGGAGCTCAAATTAAAGATATGCTTCATTGGCTCAAAATAGGGGACAAAGCTTCAAAGGAGTTCTTCAAAATGATCTGAACCAATAAATCAAAGCAATAAATTCAAGTCATCTCTGAGACTAGAAACAGACCCATAGATACCCCTCACATTATTCATGCCTTTTTCTGCTACTATCAATAAGTGTTCAAAGCTCAATTATCTCTGGCTAAGTGTGAAATTTCCCTTTAATAATGTCTCAAAGTGGTGTCATGCAAACTCAATCCCACCCAATAGGTGGATTGTGATAGGCCCCTCATTGAAATTAATATTTAGGAGGCAATATCACACATGCTAATGATAAAGCTCCCAACATTGATGGCTTCTCCTACAAATTCTATAAAACCCTCTAGGACCTTGTGGGCAGTGATTTGCATAAGGTGTATAAAGAATCATTTCAAACATAATTCCTAGGTAAAAATATAAAAAAAGGAAACATTAAATTCATACCTAAGTAGGGAGATCCTAAGTTGATCTAAAACTGGTGGCCCATCACCCTCCTTAATGTCTCCTATAAAATCATTTCCAAGGCTTTGGTGATTCGATTACATAATATTTTGCCTCTCATCATGTGCCCTAAACAAACTAGCTTCATCAAAATTCATTATATTTTGGATAACATTATAACAGTATAGGAAGGGGCGGATAGGGCTAGATGATCTAAGAAACAAGCTGTGTTCATAAAAATTGACTTTGAAAAAGCTTATGATCATATCAAATAGCCATTTATACTAGCCATTCTTTGAGTGCTAGGCTTCAGGCACAACTTCATCAAACCTATCCATATGCTTTTTACATATGCCTCAACCATCCTTTTTATCAATGAAGTCACATCTAAGTAGTTTAGATTGTTATTCTCTATTTATAAAGGGTTCCCTCTAGTTCCCACCTTATATGTGCTTATAGCTAAGGGTTTTGGATATATTCTTAGTAATGCCAAAGATAGGGGCCTTATTAAGGGAATTTATCTCACTCCAGATGCTATGAACCTACAAGAAGATATTTATTTGATTAATGGTCACTTTGTGGATGACTCCTTTACTTTCATTGAGGATGAGTCTAATGTGGACAATGCTCTGTATTGTCTCAACACCTTTTGCCTGGCCTCTTTCTCTAGCATCCAATGGCAAAAAATTCATTGTTATATGCAATCTTACCTCCCTCCACCGATATGGGTTACTAAATACGAATGGAAGTGTATCCAATATGATGAAATCTTCAAATTTCTTGGCATCTTGTTTGATTTTGATGGTTCACCACCTTTATTGTGGCAATATATTGTTGGCAGAGTTTTTAAGATAGAAGATTGGGTGACCCAGTCTATTTCATTAACAGGAAAATTTCAAATCTACTTGAAAATACTTGAAACCACCCATGTGTACTACTCTTGATGTTGGGTGCCTTTTAAGAATCTTACGAGAAGTTGAAGAAATTGCTTAGAGACTTCCTTTGGGCCAATTCTCCTCAAGGTAAAGGATTTCTTAGGGTGGCCTAGGAATATTGCTACCTCATGTGGGATGTCAAAGGGATGGGGCTCATTGACATAGCTCGGTAAATAAATAAATTATGTGCTAAATGGATTGTGTAGGACGTTGAGGGCCATGAAGCTTGGAAGGTGTTGTTAAGACACTACATCTCCTTAGGCCTGCCTAAGGGTAAGAAATCCTAGAAAGGGCTCAACTTCCCTAATTTGAATTTCATTAAGTCTCCTATCTAAATCATAGGGTCCTTTGTCACTAAAAGCATCTGGAAGGCATGGGAAAATATTAAACCATGGATTATCTAGAAGGTTTAGGATTTTGTGATGGGTTATTTGTTAACACCCACTCACTATAATGGTCACCTATTATTAACTTTAAATAAGTTCCCCTAGCTAAGGTCCCTTGGATCAATTCTCTTAAGTTATTTTGAAGGGGTATTCATACCATCCAGGATATCTACTATAGGAAATATCACTTTTGGCTATCTTAGGAAGAGGTGAAAGCCAAATTTTGGTTACCCAATTTAGATCAAGAATCCTACTTAGAGATACTTAAGGTCCTACCATTCCATGCTCTAAAAAATATCTATTCACTCCATTCATCCATGGTGAAAGTACTATAAGTGGTATGTGGAGACCCCCTTTTGCAAGTACACTCATCTTCTTGGCTATAGATGACTCATGGCCCATTTTCCCATGGTGGTTAAGCTCAATAATTGGTGATGGCTACATTCATATGTTACTATGTGGATCTTCCACTTTAACATTATCTAGGGGGCTTGTGTGGAGCCCAATCTTACTCATTTTTCTTGGTGTATACTACACCAAGGATTACCTACTGGCATAAGACTCATCTAGCTAGGAGTTCCCCTTCCTCCTTGAGCATTTTTTGGCCACCTTGAGACACTTACACATATTATTCAATATTATTCCAAAGTTCAAAGGGTTTGGACTTGGATTCATGATCTCTTCAGGGCTTTTCAGCCTAAATTTTTTCTTTGATAACACACCCTCTTTTGGGATAAACCAACTATTCCTTTTAAGTACACCCAAGTTTGGCATACTTTTAGACTGTATTTTCTCTTCTATCTTTGGAAATAAATAAATAATTTTGTGTTTAATAATGCTTTTATTGATTGTAATGTCTCTACTTTGAGCAAGTCCTATATCATCTCCATTATTATTTTTCATATTCAATTTCAAGTTAATAAAGTTGTCATGGATATTTGGCACCTTAAGGATCTCCTCTCTCACTAGGGAGATGCTCCTTGTGCAATGGGTTGGGTTTTGCCATCTCAACCCAAGGACTCTAGACTAGAGGATAGAATTTCTCTACCACCTGATGGTGGGCATAATCATATCCATTCTTGGTGTCACTCTCATAAAGACACCTCATACCAGTACATGACCCCTTCTAGTCAACAGTGAGGATGGTAGCTTCCACCTCCTTCCCCTACTAGGCAAGATGGCTAGGATGCTCCTCCTCCTCATCTATGCCTAGATGCTTGAGGGGCACCACCTGGAGGTTGATCAAACATTCTAGATAAGTTCCCCAGGCTTTCTCTAGCCATTTTACCCACTTGAATATAGGAAGAAGAAGGTGATAGGGAAAATGCTCAAGCTACTAGCTGGGAACCTATTCTAGATGGAAATGGCTTGCCAAGCTTGGGTTGGGGTCCTCATGATATGGATCCTTTACCTTATATCCTTTCTCTTTCTACTTAAATTTATATTTTGATATGACTTTGTGACTTATTTATAGGCTCTACCTAGTTGTTTATGGTTCTTCTACTTTTGGTTCTTAGGTTTTGCCTAGTGTGACTGCATAGTGTGCTCTTATACCACCTATATTGTTTTGATAATTATTTGTATATTTATATCAACTTAATATATAGATGTATTTCATTAAAAAAAAACTTGGATCATAATTAAGAAAAATTTAATCAGGCATAGACCAAATTATAATGCAGTCAAAAATATGTTTCAAAACTTGAGAGCAGCATTAAAGTTTTACTAGGTATCACAGAGGATCATAAGAATGTGTTATCTGGATAGGTATGGTCCTATCATATTAATCTAAATGAAAAAATAATAAGAGAATCATAGTATTAAACTCACATGCAGCCCAATGAATGATATAGACATATAAAGATTTTTAATGTAATTAATTAAAGATATGCTTAGCCACTGATGGTTAAAACACAGTCAAACAAAGTATTCCCTCTTAAAATTTAGTCCAAAGATATTTTCTATAGCTCAAAAAGGGTATAAAATTGGTGGAAAAAAGGTCAAACCTAAATTTATTTCTTCCTAAATTGATATCCATCTAAGAATGTCATATTTTTCCTTTGATAGATGCATCCTTCTCAATGGTTTTAAGTTATTCTTATTCCCTCTCAATGCATCTTCCCTTCCAATGGTGTTGTCTTCTCTCTCCAAAATAATGCATCCTTCCAAATGGATGAAAACATAAATATGTTATTTTTGTTTCCACTCAAGCATTTTATTCACTTTTCTGACTTTCTCCAGGCAAGGTGGGCACACTCTAGAGATTCATGGATTTTTGTTGAATGCAATTAATTTTTGACAAAATTTTATTTGTTTACAACATTTTTTCTCCATTTGGTGAAAATTGCAAACTAAAAATATTTATTAATCTTTGTAGATAGCCATGTAATCAAAAGGATACATTTAAACCCTTTTAAACTTATAAGGTTATTAATTATTAACTACACTTGATCATTCATATATCATTTTCAGGTTAAAATATAAGGAACTCTTTATCAAGTAAAAATATTGGATGTAACACAAAGCTACTAAAATAAGGAAAATTGATCTTGATTGCCACAATGTTTCATATTATAATATGACCTATAAAACACAAATTCTATATTTCAAGAAGGTTGGGTTTAATGTACCAAATGAAAGATAGATAAAAAGGTAAGGGTGTCAACTAGATCATCTACCCAATCTTATGATATGTTTAGTTCATTTTCTTAACTTGAAAATATCAAATTTTCTCCTTATAACCTCTTATTATTCATCTCTCCTTAATGATACCCTCCCTATATACAAGGACAAAAAACCTATGATGAAAACACACACTCAATTTTTTTTCAAGTGGTTAATAAAATAATTACACATAGACACAAACACACACATAACATATTTGTAGAATGTGACAATAATTCAATTAAATGCTAACTATTAACATTATTTTACATCTTCAATGAATTATTTATCTCTTATGTCATTTGTACATGTTTGTTTGACTCTACATAAATCAATGTCATAAACATACTATCCAGTATAATATTAATTCCATGTCAAATTAATAAAATTTATGTTCACTATTAGTCCAAAATAACAAATTAAAATGTATGAAAACATATTAACTATGAATTTAAATATGTTTATCATAGAGGAATAATCACATTAGAAAATATTAATACATCTTTAGAGTTTTGATAACAAGTTTGTGTGGCATGCCAAGTTAATACAAAATAGGTAACTTTTAAATACAAAAAGTGGGACATGACATTCTCCACCATTGGGAGAGACATTGGCTCAATGACTACTAAAATAAAAACTAATAAAATATATGTGTAAAATATTTAAAGAGTTCATCATAGTCTTCCCATATCATTCTCTCCTCAAAATAGTGTTCCCATTAGATCTTAACACTTGGATACTTATATATTACTAAAAGTCATTGTATGGGTCTCAATAACCCACCTAAGATCTACTATAACCATTTCCAAATCTTGGAACTATAGGGTTTTCCAATGAATAACACAAGAAACATATGTTTGATAAAATTTAAAAAAAAAAACGTGAAAAAAATTATTTAGTCAAGCAAGTTCTTGCAATAATGCAAGTCTATAAGAAATTGTGTTTTTAACTTCATGGACATTAAAGGGTCCTACATATCTTGGAAAAGTTTGGATGGCTTCCCACATTCGATATAAATAATATGGGATTTTACCCTTAGCAATAATTTATATTCAATTTCAAAGAGTTTAGGAGTAATTTTCCTATCCATATACTCTATTTTACCTATCTATAACTTTGAACAATCTCTTTCGAATGAGATTGACGTATTATTTTATATCCTAAAGCATTTCATGACCAACTTAAACTTATCACCTAGATTATCCCAATGGAGAGGTGTACATTACTTCCTTCCATAAATTTCATCAAATGGAACCATGCTAAGATTTGAGTGAATATAATTGTTATATGCAAACTCTACCAAAGGAAAGTTCTCCTCCCACTTGTACTGTTGATCTATACAATACACATGAATAATGTATTTCAAGACTTGATTCACCCTTTATTTTTTACTACCATTTTTAGGGTGATAAGTTGAATTAAAATTTAATTTAATCTCTAAATTTTCATGCAGGGTTTATAAAAACCTTGAATTTATTTGAGTATCTCAATTTGAAATAATCTTCTTAGGTGCTCCACGCAATCTAAAACTATCTTAAACAAACATTCTAGTTAACACTAGTGCACCATTTTTTAGATTCCCTTAAATTAATTCTAAAACCTTAGTGAGTTTGTCTACTAAAATCGATATCACATCATGTTATTTCTTAGACAAGTAGAGTTCTTAAAAAAATATATATCAATTAACTACCATTTCCATTATGGAGGGTCATGGGGATATAAAAAAAACATGCTATATGTATATGCTCAGCCTTGACCTAATGTCACTCCAAATATCTCATCACAAAAAAAGTAACTTACCTCTTGAGACTTAGTCATAAATATAGTTGTTTGAGATATTTCATCATATTAGTCAACCCTGAGTGAACAAGTAAGGATAATTATGTGCCTCTTCAAATACCATGGTTTGAAAACTACCAAGGTTTATACATAAATCATGCATTTGAATATAAGTAGCCACCCCTCCTTTGATATGATATCCCTTATATCTATGATTGTATCTATCATCTTATATATGCTTGTCTTAACTTGATCATAAAACTCATATGATGGTATCTAACTTAGAATATATTGATAAAAAATGATTCTCATTATTTACATGGAAGTTATATACCTTCTTCAACTAAGAACATATGAAACTCTATTTTCCTTACCCTTAATGTATTAGATATTAAAGTCATACTCAATTAAGAATTTCAACCAATGTTTTTATCATGTATTAAGGTTGGGTTGAGTGAATATGTATTTCAATATAAAATTATTAGTCTTGAGAAAAAAAAGCTTTCCTAAAAATAAAATTTTCCACATAAGAAACAAATAAAAAATAAATTAAAGATTAAGGTCATGTAGTTTATATGTCAACTCATACGGCTTGAGTTGTCTGGACTCATCACTCACTACATGACCATCTTGCATTAACACACCCACAAATCCTTCCTTAGATGCATTTTTAATCACTGTAAAATTTCCATTTGGTTCTAGAACTTTCAATAAGTTGCATATGTTAAATTATCTTTCAAGACATTAAATATTGTTTGCACTTTTCTATCCAAACAAATTTCTAGTTATTATTGTGTAGAGAAGTGATTGGGTTTCCAATCTTGTAAAATCCTTCAATATTATTTTCGTAATATCTTACTAATACCATGAATATATGTATTTTGAGAATAATTATAGGTTATGGCCAATACATGATGTCTCATATATTTGTAGGATCAATTGAATTCCATGAGATGAAATGATGTCTCCAACAATGCACTATTTTCTAGAATAAATAGTATTTGGATAACTTTCCATACAACTTGTGTTCTCTCAAACGTTACATCACTATCCTCAAATGTTGGATATGTTCCTCTTCATATTTTAATTATATCAAAATGTTATCCAAGAAGACCAAAAAGAAGTTATCCAAGTAATATTTTAATATGTTATTCATCAGGTTCATGAATTTCATTGGATCAAATTGGTGAGTCCAAAGGGAAAAACTATAAATTCATAATTCCTATAGTAAGTTCTAAAAATAAGTTTTGGAATGTCTCCCTCCTGAATCCTCAATTGATGATAACATGATCTTAAATAAATTCTGGAGAAAATTATTTCCCATCTCATTTGATCAAAGAGATCATTAATGTATGGTAAATGATATATGTTTTTAATTTTTTGTTTAGTAAGAATCATGTAGTCGTTGCATAGCCTAAGTGTACCATCCTTATTTAAAAAAAAAAAAATTGGTGCAATCCAAGAGATTCACTTGGAAAAATAAAACCCTTCACTAATAGTTCCTATAATTTGGCCTTAAATTCAAATAACTCAAATTTTTTTCATTTGATAAGTGGATTTAAACTTGGGATCATAACCTAGTATGATATCAATAGATAATTCAAATTATCTTTTAGGTGGTAGTCCTAGTAGTTCATTAGGAAAACATCACTACACTCCTCTATTGTGTGTTCATTTTATCCTTCCACATCATAAATTTCCATTATGAAAAGGATACTCCCTTTTATTTTGTCCCTTTTCAACTGCATTGTAGATGTTTTCATTAGGATAATGTCTTGATTAAATCCTTACATCATTTTGGAGTAGCCTTTGTCATCTAGACATGATATTTTTTTGGTGAAATAATCAACCTTAGCTTGATGCTTCCATAGTTAGTTTACCCAAAGTATCACATAATAAGATTGGGGGTGGGGAATGGATCCAGGATGGGAAAACATGAAAATCTACTAAAGTAGTGAAATTTGAAAGCTCCAACTAAGCTTTGAATATGCATTACTCTACCTTTTTCACTATTATATTTCCATACAATACTGACCAAGAACTTGACATAAAACCAACCTTATTTTTAAATTTATAAGAACTTCATTAAATATAAAATTTTAGATGATATTTTATTAATAAGTATGGTAACTAGGCAACCAAAAGAGTTTACATGTTGTCTCCATGGATGTCACTTGGAAGTCTCTTTGGTATTTGTAATGTCCCCACTTAAGCAGTTGACTTACTTAGTTTCAAGCATACTTACTATTTGTAGTAAGATAGTAGGACACAGTGGAGGTTAGTTTTGATGATTGGATTTGATACTCCTCGACAAGAGCTTTCCAGTGAACTATCACTTGCGCTATTCAGAGTCCGATTGCTATTATATTTTAATGCCTAAAGTGTTATAAAAGTAACATTTAACTTAATTACAAGATATTAAAGTGTTACTTTAAATATTTAATTTATGGGGATGGTACCCAAGGGAGACGTAGTAATATTTTAATATATAAATTGTTACACATCTTTCATCCCACATTGCTCAAGTGAGTTGAGTTGCCCCTTAGAGAAAGAATAAAAGGAAGTGTTTGTGGCTTCATTAGGCATCTTGGATAAGAAGAAAAAATTGATGCACTTGCAGTTTACAAGTTATTTGGGCATTTGGGAACATCCTTCTCATCTATAGCACTCTAGACATTAATCCTTGGGATTGGTCTTTGGAGTCTATACTTTCAGCCTCATGCAACTGCGCCACTGTAGCAGCCGTGCCACTGTAGCAGCCGTGCCACTGTAGCAGCCATGCCACTGTAGTAGCCATGCCACTATAGCAACCACATCACTGTCGTAGTCGCATCACTATAACAACCCAACACTATAGTAGCCACATCACTGTAGCATGTCATAGTAGCCACTATCTACAGTACGAGTTAGGAGAATCAAGCATGCAGAGTCCATAAAATCCTCTTGTGGAGTTTGTAGAACCAGTCTGTAGAGTCCATAAAACTAGCCTATGGAGTCCATAAAAATAGCCTACAGAGTTTGTAGAACCAGCCTGTAGAGTCCATAGAACCAGCCTGTAGAGTCCATAGAAACTAGCCTGTAGAGTCTATAGAACCAGTCTGCAGAGTTTGTAGAACCAGCCTATAAAGTCTGTAGAAACCAGCCTATAGAGTTCGTAGAACCAGCCTACAGAGTCCATAGAACCAGCCTACAGAGTCCATAGAAACTAGCTTGCAGAGTCTATAGAACCAGCATGTGGAGTCTATAGAATCTAGCCTACAGAGTCTGTATAAACCAGCCTGTAGAGTCCATAGTTCTTCTGGATGGAGAAAAAAATGATCACACCTTCAGTACTCACTGGGGATATTCGTTTGAAATAATGTTCATTCCATTATTGGAGTATTTAGTGAGTTATCTTGTGGTTGACATTGTACTTGTTTACTCATTTTACGATCAACATAAATATAGTGTGTTGGTTATTTCAGGTATGTGTATCTATGCTTTCAATTCTATATTTATGTTACATGCATAAGACCTTACAAAACACAAAAAAAATAATACAAGCAAACCATTCTGGAGTCATAAGGAGTTTCAACTGGCTTAGTTTTGGGCATAATTGGGGTGCCCATTACAGTGGTATTGAAGCCTATTTTCCTACCATCTTGTGAGGTTTCATGCATCTAACACATCAGCATTACTTGAGGAGAAACCGGACAAACGTAGAGATTGAAGAGGAGGGTGACCCTTTTTCAGCACCAGCCATGGGTGACAAAGATGGGGAAAGGGGAGAACCTAGCACTAAGGAAATGCTTAGTGATATTGCTAGGGGTCAAAGGGAACTACATGCTACATTATAGCATTTAGCTATATCCATTACACAACATTTGACTAGGGCAGATCAAGGTAATAATGCCAACCAAGGTAATAATGCCAATCAGGGTAATAATGTTAACAAGGTAGGTGGATAGGGTAATGGAGGTAATGGAGATGCATTGATTAATAGAGGAACTAGAACATATGCTAGAGTAGGTTATTCTACTATAAGACCACTCATGCCATGCTTTCCTTTGAGACAGAATGACCAAAATAATGCTGGTCCTACATAGTAGGAGATACAGGACCAAATACTAGAGGATTGGAGAAATTTTGGACCAGATTTGTAGGGTGAGATGTATTTTAGGGAGTACATGGATGTTAGGCTAAAACATTTACCTTAGAAAGGAAATATGTAGCAACATTATGAGCTTAAGAAGATAGTGGGTAAGCTCTCAATTCCATATTTTGATGATATAGGCAGGACTATAGCCAAGGCTTGGGTGCAAAAGCTCGATACATCTTTCTATCTCATCTCGATGCCTGCAGATGATGCCATCAAGTGTACAACTATACATCTAAATGGAAGTGCCCATGAGTGGTGGCACCATGGGATGGTGACACTTGGACATAACTAGGTTGATACATATGCAGAGTTCACCGAGAGGTTGATCGAGCGGTTTGACACTAAGGACCCATAATTACATTTCAAGGAGCTAGCACAACTTAAACAGTGGGGTTCTGTGGAGGCCTATATCACCGAGTTACAAAAGCTAGTAGTATTAGTGATAGATATATCTGAGAGGAGACTCATTGTTCTTTCAATGGATGGGCTTTCTGATCCCTTGCAAGGATGGGTAAAGGGACACAACCCTTCTTTAATACAAGAGGATATTAAGAAAGCGAGAGACCTAGCATCTTCTTCCTACAAGAGTAAATTTCACTCTAAGGACTCTCATTTTAAGAAGGATAAGGAAAGAAAGACATTTCATAAGGACGCTCAATAGCCTAAGGGAGAAACTAAAGGGTTGGACAATGATACCCTCAACGCGCTTAGGAAGAAAAAACTATGCTTTCATTGTAAGGAGCCATGGGATCTTTCCCATAAATGTCTGCTTAAGGTGAAGGCTAAACTAATGGAGTATTTTTTAGCATAGGAATCACCTTTCGAGGACAAGAAGCAACATTCATATTTGGAGTCTAGTTAGGGTGATAACACTGCTAAGGAGAGTTCTGATGATGAGAAGTCTCTTGCTTAGTTGACAGGGGTCTAAAAGGCCATTACCTTTAAGGTAAGAGGGATGATTTAGGGGCAGCATGTGGTTTCATTTATCGACATAAGGGTAACACATAACTTTATCAATGCAAAAATGGTGGCCAAGAGAGGCCTTCAAACAAAAGAGCTCATGGGGTTCAGAGTCATGGTGGCTAATGGCCACAAATTATTATGCACCTAGAAGATTTCAAATCTTCACATCAGATTGGGAGGAGGTTATGAGTTGGAGGATGATTTTTATGTAGTTGACATGGGTGATTATGATGTCATCTTAGGAATGACATGGATGGATTCTCTGTTAGAGTTTACCTTCAACTTGGCTAAGTTGGAGATGAGGTTTCAGCATTAGGGCAGGAAGGTGGTGCTTTAAGGATTACCTGATGGGGGGCTCAGGGTGGTATCATTGAAGAGGATGGAATGGTTATTTAGACATGATGATGTAGAGTGGGCATCTGAATCTTTGATCATGCCTACACCTCAAGAGCAGTAGGTTACAAACCATCCTCTAGATATATAGGAGATCATTTCTAGGCATGATAAGGTGTTCGGTAGCATTCCACATGGGGTTCCTCTCAAGAGAGGTATAGAGCATGTTGTCGACCTAGAGGAGGGGGCTAAACCAGTCATCATCACCCCCTACTACCATCCTAAAAAGCATAAGGATGAGATAGAGAAGTCGATAAAGGAGCTATTGGAGATGGGGCATATTAGGCCAAGTAAAAGCCCCTTTGCTTCAGCGGTTGTTTTGGTAAAGAAGGAGGATGGGACAATGCATATGTGCATTGATTATATATCCCTCAATAAGAAGACAATTAATAACATGTACCCCATCCATAGGATTGATGAGTTGATTGATGAGCTGCATGGAGCACGGTATTTCTCTAAGATAGACTTATGTTCAGGATACCATTAGATCAAAATGCAAATGGAGGACATAGAAAAACTGCCTTCAGGTGTCACTATGGGCACTTTGAGTTTTTGGTTATGCCATTTGGGCTAACCAATGCTCCAACTACCTTCTAGAGTTGTATGAATTAGGTGTTTAGAGGGCAGTTTCAAAGATTTGTATTGATATTCTTTGATGATATCTTGGTATTCAGTAGGACTTGGGAGGAGCACCTACAACAATTAGAGGAGGTGCTAGTTATTTTGGAGAAGGAATCACTATATGCCAAGGAATCAAAGTGTGAGTTTGGCATGACAAAGTTGCTCTACCTTGGCCATATTATCAGTGCTAATGGAGTTAGGGTGGATCTAGGAAAGATTAAGGTGATTGTTGATTAGCCTACTCCAACAAGCCTTACACAACTCAAAGGGTTTTTTGGATTATGTGGATTCTATAGGAGATTTGTGAAGGGTTTTTCATAGACTGTAGCACCATTAACAGATCTCACCAAGAAGGGTATTTTCGTATGGACAAAGGTAGCATAATAGTATTTTGAACATTTCAAGCAAGTGATGTCTTCATGTCCAGTTATAGCTCTGCCCAACTTCATGAAGCCTTTTGAGCTTCATTATGATGCATCGGGTGATGGGATTGGAGCAGTATTGATGCAGGAGAAGCATCCCATTGCTTTTGAGATTAGGAAGCTCCAAGGGGTGGAGAGAAGATATTCTATTTATGATCAAGAGATGTTGGCCATCATGCATGCCTTAGCCAAATTTTGATCCTACTTGGTTGGAGGGAAGTTTGTGATCAAGATGGATCACAATAGCATAAAGTATTTCATGGGCCAGTGAGACTTGAATGACAGGTAGCAGAAGCGGGTCACTAAGTTATAGGCTTATGACTTTGAAATTGAGTTTGTCAAAGGGAAGAAGAATGTAGTAGCTGATGCCTTATCCAGAAGACCTCACATTTGTGCTCTTGCAGATATTTTAGGAGATTGGAGGGATAAAATTATAGCAAAATATGCCAGAGATGCTTGGGCTTCTGGATTGATTTTAGGTACTAGACATAATGATCACTATGAGGTGATAGATGGGTTGATTAGATTTTAGGACAAGATTTATTTTATTTCATCATCACATTTAAGAGAGGCAATACTGAGGGCATTCATGATGCACCTACGACTGGGCATCTGGGGGTCTTCAAGACTTATAGGTAGATCTGAGAGTGGTTCTCTTGGAGAGGGCTCAAGGATGATGTTAAGAGGTATGTTAGGGAGTGCGTAGTTTGTTAGCAGAATAAGGAAGAGCACATGTTTCTTGCTAGTTTACTAAAGCCCTTACCTATTCTGGACAGGAAATGGGAAAGCATTTATATGGACTTCATCACTGGCCTGCCATGAGTGCAGGGAAGAGATTGCAATTTATGTGGTGGTAGACAGACTGATGAAGTTTTCTCACTTCTTTGTTATCCCTTCTACTTACACAATAGCTTAGGTGGTATATTTGTTCTTCAAGGAGGTTTTTAGGTTGCATGGGTTACTGAGATTTATTGTCAGTGATAGGGATAGCAAGTTCATGAGCACCTTTTGGCAAGAGTTGTTCAGGCTGTGCGGTATAGATCTTACACCTAGTATGAGCTACCATCCTCAGATAGATGGGCTGATGGAGATAGTAAATAAATGGGTGGAAGGTTATATATAAAATTATGTGACTGCATAGCAGAGAGCTTGGGTTAAGTGGTTACACATGGGGGAGTATTGTTACAATACCACACATCACATGACCATCAGGATGACTCCATTTATGGCATTATGTGGGTATGAAGGCCCAAGCTTCATGGATATGGCTTTAGGGGACAACAGAGTACCCAAAGCTAAATACCTATTGAAGGATAGTCAAGATATCCTGAGAGAGCTCAAGGAGAATATACAATAGGCTCAAAATTAGTAAAAGTTGTATGCTGATCAGCATAGGGTAGAGCACAGTTTCGAGGTGGGAGACATGGTGTATTTGAGGCTACAACCATATAGGTAGTCATCACTCAAGAAGAGTGGAGCAGAGAAGCTAAATCCTAGATTTTACGGCCCCTACAGGGTGATTCAAAGAGTGGGTGGAGTCGCCTATGAGCTTGAGCTCCCAGAGGGAAGCTGGGTGCACAATGTATTTCATGTGTCTAGGCTTAAGAAAGCCATTGGTCAGAGTGTAGTGCCTTATATATATTTACCCCCTTTAGATGAGGAGGGGAAGCTCATGTTAGTACTCGAGGCTATTCTAGACACCAGAGAGAGGAAACTCAGAAATAGGGTAGTGAAGGAGTTTTTGGTCAAATGGAGAGACCTGCCAGAGGAGGATGCTACATGGGAGAGTGAGCAGGTTATTCAGCAGGCTAGGTTGAGATTGCTTGAGGACAAGCAATTTCAAGGGGGGTGGATTATAATGTCCACACTTTAGCTGTTGACTTACTCAATTTCAAGTATACTTACTATTTATAGTAAGATAGCAAGACACAATGGAGGCCAGTTTTGATGATTGGATTTGATACTTCTTGATAAGAGCTTTTCGGTGAACTATCAATTATGCTATTCAAAGTCTGATTGCTATTATATTTTAATGCTTGAAGTGTTATAAAACTAACATTTAACTTAATTGCAAGATATTAAAGTGTTACTTTAAATATTTACTTTATGGGGATGGTACCCAAGGGAGACATAAGTAATATTTTAATATATAAACTGTTGCACATCTTTCATCCCACATTGCTCAAGTGAGTTGAGTCACCCCTTGGAGAAAGAATAAAAGGAAGTGTTTGTGGCTTCATTAGGCATGTTGGATAAGAAGAAAAAATTGATGCACTTGCAGTTTGTAGGTTATTTGGGCATTTGGGAATGTCCTTCTCATCTGTAGCACTCTAGACATCAATCCTTGGGATTGGTCTTTAGAGTCTATGCTTTTAGCCTCATGTAGCCACACCACTATAATAGCCATGCCACTGTGGTAGCCATGCCACTATAGTAGTTGCACCACTATAGCAGCCATGCCACTGTAGCAGCCACATCACTGTAGCAATCACGTCACTATAGCAACCTGGCACTATAGTAGTCAAATAACTATAGCATCTCATAGCAGCCACTATCTACAATATGAGTTAGGAGAATCAAGCTTGTAGAGTCTGTAGAATCAGCCTGTAGAGTCTATAAAACCAGCCTACAGAGTCTGTAGAACTAGCCTGCAGAGTCTATAGAACTAGCCTGCAGAGTCTATAGAACTAGCTTGCAGAGTCTGTAGAACCAACATGTAGAGTCTGTAGAACCAACCTATAGAGTGTGTAGAACCAGCTTATAGAGTCTGTAAAAACTAGCCTGTAGAGTCTGTAGAACCAGCCTGTAGAGTCCGTAGAAACCAACCTGTAGAGTTTATAGAACCAGCCTACAAAGTCCATAGAACTAGCCTACAGAGTCCATAGAAACCAGTCTGTAGAGTCCGTAGAACCCGCCTGTAGAGTCTATATAACCAGCCTATAGAGTCTGTAGAAACTAGCCTACAAAGTTCGTAGAACCAGCCTGCGGAGTCTATAGAATCTAGTCTACAGAGTCTGTAGAAACTAGCCTGTAGAGTTCATAGTTCTGCTGGATGGAGAACAAAATGATCGCACCTTTAGTACTCGCTGGGGATATTCGCTTGAAATAATGTTCATTCCATTACTGGATTATTTAGTGAGTTATCTCATGGTCAGTATTGTACTTGTTTACTCATTTTATGATCAACATAAATACAGTGTGTTGGTTATTTCAGCTGTGTATCTATGCTTTCAATTCTATATTTATGTATGCATAAGACCTTGCAAAACACACAAAAAAAAATACAAGCAAACCATTCTAGATTCATAACAAGTTTCAGCTAGGTTAGTTTTGGGCGTAATTGGGGTGCCCATTATAGTATTTATCCATTATCGCATAAATCCTTTGCTGAAAAAAATATTTTTGACTAGGTAAGGGTGATTTAAACTGACTACCATTTTATCTATGAGTTTAGTGGTTGGCATAGTGATCACCACCACAAATAAAACACCTACCTACTAGGCCTTTCTTCTCTTGGAGTTTTCATCTACTATTAAAATTTCCATTGTTGGTGTTGTTGTTTCCATTTAAATATTTAGGTCCATTGTTGGTTTTGCTTGAGTTCCCATTCTTGAAATTATTCCTTGAGCCTAAGTTCATACTATTACCATCCCCAAGTACTTATCCATTATACTTTGGTAGATTTATCCTTTTCAGGGCTCTTGCCAGCACAATTTCAAATCAAGCCTGTTTTGGTGGTGACTCATTTTTAATATTCCTATCAAGGTTAATATGGTTATAATTAAAAAAAATTTGGTTATCTTCTCCATCATATAGGTATCCTATATTTTCCTCTTAACCATATTCATGAGTAAGGTCATGTAATTATTGTTCTAGGATATCCATCCTTTCTTGAGTAATAGTTATCATGGCTAAGATTTGGTTGAGGTTAGCATGTAGCTATTCTATTTTTCTATCGATTCCCTCATTATTATATGTCTAGTCCATAGTAAATTGTAAGGATCAAAGAGTTGTGACTTAGAAATGTAATAAAAACATCAGGCCCAAGAATTGAAGTTGGGCTTTGATACCATGATGTTAGAACCCCTTCAGGGTAAAGCTAACAACTAGAATCTAAAAAATATATTTTATGAACTAACACAAAATTTTTATTAACTAATACAAATCCAAAAATGCATTAAACATTTCAAAGAGTAATAAGTGATTATACAACACATCATAAATGAAAATTTTAATAACTTTTAATATTACTTATGCATTCAAACTCAAGTGTATTTTTAAAAAAACATGTATTCTGGTATAACATTGATCAACTCATACTATGATAAGTATACATGTTTATAAAATGAATTTAAATATAACTAAATTTCAATTTAAAAGAATTTGGTAAATGGTTTTACATCATTAAATGACTTCTTCATTATATCTTGTAAGCAATATCTCATTGAATGTAACTCATGTGTTGTTTTCATGCATCATGCATATGATAAATGAAATTAAATGCAATTTACTCTTACTAACATAAATTGATCTAGAACACTGACAATATAAGAAATACATATTTACAAGTAAACTAATCCTTCATTGATTATACTGCTTATCCATGTATACAATAACATTTTACAATTTAGTTCTTTTCCATATAGTCAAAATACAACATATGATGATGATGAATTGAATTCTATATTTCATCATTTAAAATTGATTTTGTTATAATAATAAAACATATAACAAAAAATAATATCAATATATAATGTATTCTCATTTCATACTATATAACAAAAGGTAATGACTTCGTTCAAGTTTCAATGTCATTATAATTACATAATTGACAATGGTACATCATTTGCATACATCCTTTGTAAATAAATAGAGATAATGCATATAACAATCATCAAAAGCTTCCTTAATGCGAATTGAGTTAAGTTGGATAACATATGAGACCAGAAATATATTGTATAAATGTAGAGATAAAGAGTATTATAGAGAGATTCATCTCCAACCAAAAAACCATTCAGATCCCCCACACACCTCTCATCTATTGAGAGTGGTCCTACCCTTCACTAGAAGGATATATATTGGTATTAAGATAAAAAGGAGATCATTATGTAATTATGTCAACACTATAGATACCCAATGTAACATTATATGAGTGTGACTATCAACTGAGATATGAACTGATATGTTCCTAATGCATATTACGTTTATTAAAATCTTAAATACATAAGTCTATCTCTGAAAAAAACCCCTTATCATATCTAAGTTAGTGAAATGCTATGTTATTATGAGTTTAAATAGGATCCCCTCCCATCTCTTTGTAATCATATCTTGAGGTCCAATACTCTAATCCAAGGTCTCCACAAGCTACACATCCAACAGTTTCTAGGTCTTAATATCTCCTACTAAAAAATATTATGATCATCAAAACAAGTCCAAAATATAACACTTTACGTGGGTGTTCCATACCACACATGAATTCATAGTCATGTCAATACATTGATTAATGATCATATAATAGTTTGGAGTAAATTTAGTTTATGTTTGATATGTTTTATCACTTCAAAAGGGTTTCATACCAAACAATTATTAGATAAAGTTTCTCAGTGGGGTTTTACAACTCTAGTCCCATGAGATAAATTATAATATGAAGAATGCATTACATTAATTATATATACCTAAGTATTACATATCAACAAGGACTACATTGTGATCCTATAATGGAATGATTCATTCAAATATAAGTAGCTACCTAATTATCTATTACTTTATTCACCACCATGTAGATTAAATTCTCAACACATAACATGATAATAGTATTTTGGAAATGTTATCATGTTATAACTATTTCATGACAAATTTCTTAATTTCCTAGGATTATTATTTGTTCTATATATAACAAGGGAGGATGGTTGTAAAAAACTCTATCTTGCTATGGGTGTAATGCTTCCCAATTCAATATATTTTAGAGAGCTTTTAAGATTCCATTTGAGTGTTCTAGATTCTTATCATTTTAGAACCATTTTATGGATTGATATTCATTACATGACCTAACTCTTGAGATTTTAAGCATAATATGTCAATGTCATAGACACCTTGAATATAGTTTAATAATGTTATTAAGTATTTTGGGTATTTATTAAATTAAGTACTTAAATGTTTATAGATTTTTGATATTTACTTGAAAATAAATTTATTATTTTATAAAAACTTGTTAGGAATATTCATTAGATCATTTTTAAATTATTATTATAACTTATAAATTTATGATATTAGAATTTGGAATTTAATGTTAATCTTTACATAATATTTTAATATAAATTTTCAACCACACACATAATATTTTAATGTAAATTTTAAACCACACTATTTTAATGAAACATGTAATTGTTGCAAGCTTGGTTCATAAATGGTTATTTACAAATCCAAAACTTATCAATAACATAATTTGTAACATCCAAATCTTATAATGACCTAAATTTGACATTTAGTTTTAAAATGTTTGCTAAAAAATTATCTTATGGTAAACATAAGGTCATGTTTGGAAAGTATTAAACTTATTAAAATATTATAAATCCATTGTAGTCAATATCACATTTTAATATTCAATCATAACATTCGTGTTCAAAATCTGCCAATGATGTTTAAATCTTGGGAGGAACTAAAATGCCATTGTGATTCATTATTAGGGTAAGGAGGAAACTCAAAATGTGCCTCATCCATTATGCTCAATTTTAAGTTAATCTATAAAAGTAGAATCAAAAGTGTTATATAGGTTAATGTAGGCTCTCATATTGCATTCTCCTATTGCATAATTCCATGGCATATTGATTCAGAGGGGATTTAGGCACACTATAATGGGTTAACACATAGTCGAGGAGAAGAATCTCCAGCTCTTCCAATTAAAAACATCATCAAAGATAGAAAGAATGAAGTGGAGCACAACTCATAATGAATTAGATATATTTGAAGTAGTCATAAGGGTCAATGATGTAGCAAAAATAGGATGGGCATAATGGAGGGGGGTGGGACATGGTTTGAGTAGATATTGATATGTATTAACATCCAAGTATTATTAAGGTTTAGCTCACATATTAACATCACAGTCAGAATTCTAAATCTGAAATAAAAATTAGGAAAAATGCAGTCAAGGATAGTCATGGACAGTCTTGGTACATGAAGCATAGACCAAATTATTCAGATATGTTTCAAACCCTGAGAGAAACATTAAGGTTTTAACAGGTATCACAAATGGTTATAAGAAGGCATTGCTTAGATACGTATGTGTAATATACCTAGAGAGGAGTAGAATAGTAGAATAGTGAATAGTAGTTTAGTACTACATGCATAAGAATGAGGAGTTGGATAGATGATAACTAATATAAATAAAGGGGTATAAGATATTGTAAATCAACCAAAAAGGATTTTTTATAATTAGAGCTTGATCTAAAACAAGGTTTCCCTTTTGAAGAGGTTAGCGATACATAATTATTCCTTCTATAAAAAGAATTGTGTGTGTAATCAGTATGTTATAGTCAATATATGAGTCATTTAGTGTTGTTAATCAACTATTGTGATAGTGAGGTTCCTAGCATCTGTTATCGAAACATCTTTTAAGGCCAATTTTTTTCATTTGCAATAGAACTTGTGGTTCAAGAGAGGGTTTTTCTCTTTTAATTTTCTTTTCAATTAAGTTATTGTGAGGATTGCGGTTCAAGAGAGAGTTTTTGTCTTTTAATTTTCTTTTCAATTAAGTTATTGTGAGGATTGCAGCCATTTGCAGTATTCTAGTTGGCAGTGTTGTTCGTGTGAAGATTTACCCCACTTTGGTCTCTATGGTATTGTCTTATAGTTTGCAGTCATTTAATATTTTGGGTACAAATAGATCTATATTATCATCGCGACGTGTGAAACTTTCCGATCTATGTATTTCGAACACTATGTCATTGTATTCCAAGATCTGGATGTACGAGCTCTTTTCTACAATCTCTAGTCTGAATGCTCACACAGACCACCTCAGTTCCTTGTTTGACGGGTCAGATCTACCGCTCCTCAGCTTGGGTTTCCCTCATTCATCATGTTGTTCTCCTCAACTCCATTGATCATCTCGATGACTCTAGATCTGTCCACAGACTGTGAAGAAGAATATTGGTAGCCCTGTTATCCATTGTTGTTTAGTTAGTATAACAGGCTCATGACACTGGTCTTGACTTGCAGCTACCTCGATGAGAGTCGTAGACCATGGTTTGTTTTTTGGATTGAAGGGATTGGATCTCTACATAAGACATTGGGTTTCCCATTTACATATAGCTTATGAGTTGTTGGCACCAAATAGTGCATCTTACATCTCTATAAAATGATCAGAGATGAATGGGTTCCCTGGTCAAATGTTATTGTGACTCAACATCACTTCTACTCAGCGGTCCACTAGCACGTACTTAGCAGTCAGACCTTTTGATACAGCTCCGTCTGCTTCTCATGATTTCCTCACTACCCATCACGGCCCTAATCCAGATCCAAGTCTATCATCTCGCTGAGATTTCTCATGGCTGCTCAGATCATGCTTTACATTTAACTCAGCCATTTTGTTTGGATCCGGTTCGACTAGGATTTGATCTTCTTTGCATCCATTATTAACTCCAGTGTGTGATTCTATGATTCAAGGAGTCTTTGGTGACTAGTGGTTGATACACTCCTCGGCCTTGAATTGCATCCATGAGTCGCTTGGCAAGTTTGACCTCTACCTTTCTTGATCTAGATCTCCTACTTCGGTCCCTCACGCTCCCTGTGTGTCAAACCCGTCATGGTAGATCTAGTTCGCCACACACTTAACAACGTATGATAGAAACTCACACTTACAAGTCCACCATTTACATTGATGCATTTTCATTTTGAAGGCCAAGCTTAGGAAATGTTCTCTCTCCATTCAGGCGCAGCTTGGTGTATTGCCTCGCCGTGACTCTACCCTGCTCAACGCTTTCAGATATTCCACCTCTGAACTTCCCACAATTTTGGCATGCAAAGCCATGGTTTTCTCAATTAAGTTTGTGGTTGTTGACTTTCCACGTTGTATTAGGTATTCTCTATACCATTCATGTCTACTTTTAAAATTTAGGTTTAGGTTTTCATTATTTCTATTTAGTTTTTTAGCTTTCATTTGTTTTTAGTATAAAATTTTCATTTTTTTAAGCGTATAAATGTTACGTGGTATAGTATTTAGGTTTTTATGTTGTTTAAATTTATTAAGGTGCTTTCATTTTTAGGTTTTTAATTGTTAATTATTTTTAGGTTTTACATTGTCATTTATGTTTTTTTTCTTTTGTAATATATTAATGATTTTCTTAATATATTAATGATCTTGTATTAGGGTACACATTGTATATTTCAATCCTAATGGTATTTAGCAGGTTTTACATTGTATAGTTAGTATTTGCTTTTATTTAAGTCATTTTTAAAACTTTGTATTAGTGGTGTTTTAAGGATATCCTAATTTTTATTTTTTTAATGTCATTTTAGTTTTTGGTCATGTGTTACTTTTAAGTCATTGTTTATAATATTTATCATCAAGTCATCTTGTCATGTGTTAGTATTAAAAAAAAAATCAAAATATTGTTCGTATTGTAACAGACACATTTTTGGTTGAAACTATCATCCACTCCTCTGATTATCATGGGGTTTCCCATTTTATCTAACAATAATTTCATCAGTGCTTTGACTAAGCTTTGTCAAAATGGCACATTATGAGAATATCAAACAACATTTAAACACCTCACCACTCATACTGTTTGCTTGTTTGAGAATTTCCTCATAACTTGCTTCATCAATGGACTCTATAAGGAACTTGAAGAAGAGGTTATAATGTGGCAACCTAAAAACCTAATATAAGTTGTGGGCTTAGCTAATATTGCAGAATGTTGCATCTGCTATGGTTGTGGTGAGACACCTTTATTTTTTGTCTTGCATCCCTACACAACACCACCTCTTCAGGCCATCAACAAACTAGACATTAATCCCCTTTTGGATGTACCTCAACATGGTCTAGATGAGACTAATTAGGAAACCATCATGATTGAGTAGGCCCCCAATGATCCAAAGTCGATAATCATAGATCCTAAATAGGGAAATGAGTCTTCAAATCCATCAGATAACAATGCTAAGGGGGATGGCATGTTGACTCGCCAAACAATTTATTTTGTGCACCCTTGTTCTAACTTTGAGGTGCTAATTTTCAGGATTCAACTTTCAATGATTAACTCCAACCTCATGTTTCAATCTAAGGTTATTTCATCCATAGATATCTATGCACTTCACCCTCATGTTTTAGTGTTTTAATTCACATTGTTGTTATACATGATCACATCTTAGCCCCAAAGGAAGAAGTGGAAGCCTAAACAAATGCATGGTCGGGCCTCCGTTTTGTTAGCATCTTATTTTATTATGTAATTCTTATCATGTTTTGAGGGTGAAACATTTTAAAGGGGTATGGAATGTAATGTACCTAGAGAGGGGTAGAATGGTAGAATAGGGAATAGTAGTTTAGTATCACATGCATCAGAATGAGGAATTGGGTAGATGAGAACTAGTATAAATAAAGGGGCATAGGATACTATAAATCAACCAAGAAGAAGCATTTGTAAGTATAGCTTGCTCTAATATGAGGTTTCCCTCTTGAAAAGGCTAGAAATACAGGGTTATTCCTTCTATAAAAGGAATTGTGTGTGTAATCAACATGTTATAGTCAATATATGAGTCATTTAGTGTTGTTAATTAGCTATTGTAAGAGTTAGATTCATAATAGTATGGTGTTATCCTACTTAGCCAAATGAAAAAAATACTAAGATAAACATAATATAAAACCCACATGCAGTCCAAAGAATGATATAAATAGCTAATGGTATTTGAGATGTAGTGAATGAATAATATACTTATCCACTAATCATTAAAACATAGTCCAAAAAACTATCCATTCTTAAAATCTAATCCAAGGAAATTTTATATAGTTCAAAAATGGGATGCACTTGGTGGCATAAAGATCCAACCTAAATATTTATTCATCAATTTCTAACCCTTTAGGAATGGCATCCTTCTCCTTTGATAGATGCACCTTTATGAATGGCTATAAGTTGTTATTCTTCCTTATCAATGTGTTTACCCTTCCAATGATGTTGTATTCTATCTCCAAAATAATGCATCCTTCCTAATGGTTGAAAAATAGGTTTATTGTTTTTATTTACACTAAATAATTTTATTCACTTTCTAACTTTATCCATGCAAGGTGGGTGCATTGAGGAGATCCATCAATCTTGGTTGAATGTAATATATTTTTGACATATTTTTATTTGAAATTACAACTTTGTGTTTCCCTCCCATGTAGTGAAAATTTAAACTAGACTTATCTATTAATCCTCCTACATATCCATGTGCTCAAAGGGCTATGTATAACCCTTTCAAACCTATATGGTTTATTAATGATGAATTCCACTCAATCCTTCATATTATCATTTACAGGTTAGAAAATAATGAAAGGCTTACTAGGTATGAAAATTAGATGCAACTCAAAGGATATTTCAAGAAAGAAAACTAAATTCTATTGACAAATTTATTCATATTGGAATATGACATATAAAACATGCATTTTTATATTTCTAAAAGGGTGGTGTTAATGTAACAAATGAAATACAAATACAAAGGTAAGGATGTTGATTAGATTATCCATCTAATCTTAGGATATGCTTGGTTCACTATCTTAGTTTGAAAATATCTCTTATCCACCTTCTAGCCTCATATCTATAGATCTCTCCTTGATGATATGCTCCCTCTCTTCAAGGTTATAAAATCCATGCTGCAAATACACACTCAGTAGAACCTATCAAGTGGAATTATATACATTAATTAAACATATTTTTAGAATGCAAAAATAATTTAATTCAATGCTGACTATTAAAATCATGTTACTAATTCAAAATGACTCAATGTATCCCATCTTTCATTTGTACCTATTTTATTGAACCTACATAAATAATTATAATAAACATGTTATCCAATATCATATTAGTTCTATGTCAGATTCAAAAATGTGTGTTCATTTTTAGTCCAAAATAAAATAATGTATCAAAAGACATTAAGTAGGCATTTCAATACATAGGGTATCTATACTCAAATTGATCTTGATACTCTTGATATTGAGCTTGATACTTCTCAAGATTGATACCCAATCATCATAGAAGAATAATCATATAAGCATTTAACCCTAAATCTAGATATGGGGAATCTAAGGTTAAAGGGGTAGAGATATCCTAGGGCACAAGGATGGTAGATTATTTCTAAAGTAGACCAATTATTTTTAAAACTCAAATAGAATAAATACTAAATTTATAATGTTGAGATGTTAAAGATAGAAAGTGTTAATGTAGCAAGTAGGTGGTTAAAACTATTAGAATTATTTCATTATTTTTGGTTTTTATTTTATAACTCCCTAAATCCTACAAAAAATCCCTAGATCCTATGAACCTCTCACCTATTTTCTATTGTATCTCTGATCTATTTATTCCAATTTGTATTTGTGAATAAATAAGCAAAATTCAATTTTTTTATCATAATCTAGTATCAGAGTGGTAAATCACTTGGTCAAACCCTGTGAACTATTTGGAAAAGTAGCTCGAGATGTGAAACATAGAAGTGAAAGCCACGAGAAACTCTGACATTGATCAAGAGTGAAAGAGTGATGCATAAGCATCCTTTATTTTGCCTGATCCTAGAAGTTGAATGATGATGGAGATCATGGAATCTTGATCAAAATGTACATAGATTATATAGCATGGGAGAATCATGACTTATAGTTAAAATCAATTAGCATAAGAAATCGTTGATCGAAGCCTACCTAAGTATCAAGTTTAGTGATGCAAGGATTATAGTGAATTCAGAGCAAAAAATCCTAAAAAGAAGACAAAGAAGTACATTCTTCATTTGATCGACACTTCAAGCCTTCCAATGACCCCTTGAAAGGAGATAACTACTGAATGAATTACTTATTCAATGCCACTATAGCGTATGCAGCCAAAAGGTGAAGTGTGAAGGACCAACAAGAGAAGTAGATGAAGCACATATTTCTAAGAGAACATTATCCTATGTGGAGACCAATTAATATGTCCAACATGAAAGATAGTGTTAGGACCACCAAAATCCACCAAGGAGACTCACAGGCCATGAAAAACTATCATGACGCTTAAGAGAGATCTAGTTTCTACTTTGCCTTGTTAGAAGCCTTTCATGAAGTGGTAAGCTTCATTTTGATGAGCTAATATACAAAGGACTTATAAAATATTTTTTATTTGACTTTCACTACCAATCAAGGAGAATATGAGTAGAACTTGAAGCTAGACATGATGCAGACTGTGAAGATGAGATTGATGACCCCATAAAGTATCTTTGTCTCTTAACACGTAATTATCAAGCTCATCTCCAAGATGGATTCTCATGCCAGTGAGTAAAAGGACTTGTAATTTTCTCTCATATCAATAAAATATTTTTTTTACAATGTCTACTCTAAAATTACTTCTATCAGATGCCCAACTTCTCAAAGGGCTAAACTATGCCACCTATAAAATGAAGATATGCATCATCCTTAAGTTTTATAGAATATGGGGCATTGTCACAACATTTGTTTAGGGTCTTACTGATCCTAATGCACTCAAAAAATATGAAATGGGTAATTCTAAATCCTTGATGCTGATTATGTTAATCATCACTAATGATGTATAGCCACATGTCAGGGATGTAGATAGAGCAAAGATAGCATGGGATAAATTAATGACCATCTATGAGATGAAAAATAAGATAAATATCCTCCATCTTCAATTGAGAATTCACACACTCTCTATGGGGTATGATGAGAAAGTAAAAGAATTCTTATGTTAGGTGATTAAGCTACGAACAAAATTATTAGTCCTTGATGAAATGATAGAGGAATAGATCTTGGTCTGATCACCTTGAGATCTCTCCCTTCCCAATTCAGAGTGTTCATCATAGAACTGAATGTTTCTAAGTACACAGTGTCATTCAAAGAACTTATGAGCCTACTATAATAAGAAGAAAGCATTAAATTAGCCTAGGATGAGTTGTAACACAAATACGTTATCTTGAAGTAGAAATGAGGTCAAACGTCTCATAAGGGACCCATAGAGAAGAAACCATAGAAACAACAATGACAACAATATCTAAAACATCATAAATCATAAAAGTAAAAGAGGTGATGTCACATCTATCAAACCAACACTCATAATACAAATAACTACTGATATAATAGCCTAACACAAGGATCTTCTAGTTAAGAAAGCACATCAGGGCATGATGATTCTCAAAAATTAAAAAGACATCCCCTCTAGAGGAAATAAAAGGGACATCTTGTAGCTTAATAAGATGATGGATCTAATGAAGAGACACCTAAAGAATCCAATTATATTACACATAAGAACTTAGTGCTAATATCCTAGACATTGCATCCTATGAGTAATATCTAGTTGATAGACTTAGGCACTAGTAAACACATGTCAGGTGATAGGAAGCTACTTGATTCACTAATAGACAAACCCACTAGAGATTGGGATAAGATCATGGATGATAAAGAGTATGTTGTAGAAGGAATAGGCCAAGTCACCATTCCTCTTATAATATGGAAATGTACACACTCAAAGGTATTATATGTTATTAGATTGATATACAACCTCTTATCAGTCAGTAAACTTTTGAATCATCATCTAAAGGTGAAGTTTCTTGTTGATAATGGCATCAAATCATGATTGATCACATGACAAGGAATGGTTCTTGCTATAGCATTTTTAAAGATAAATTATTTTCTTCATATGTTCTTTCACCTTCTATAGTAGCTCTATCTACCTTTATAGTATAATCTACTACTCTCTGGCACTACCATTATGATCACCTATCTATTGGGTCTTTGTACTAGTTGAGTTTAAAGGTGATGGTATATGGACTTCCCAAGTTGTCTAGTTCCTTGCCTATTTACCTTGGATGTATTATAGGTAAAAAGTATAGGGATCCATTCAAGGTAAGCACATTTCATGCCAAGAAATGTTTGGAGTTTTTTCATACTGATCTGAATAGATCATTACCTACTTCATTTTTGGGATACAAGTACTTCTAACTATTCAAGATGACTACTCTCAAAAGACATGGGTGTTTTTACTAAAGCAGAAGAGTGAGGCCCTTCATCATTTCCAAGTCTTCTATCATCATGTTGTGAAGGAGACCAGACAACCTCTTCATCTAATCCACTCAGATTGAGGGGGAGAATTTACATCAAATAATTTCTTGGCATTCTTGAACCAACAAAGCATCAAAAAAAATTTGACTACTCCCTACATGCCCTAGTAGAATGGCATTATTGAGAGATGGAATTGTATATTAATGGAAATAGCTCACTACATTCTATTAATAACAAAGTTGGAGGAATGATATTTGGCAAAAGTAGTCTAGATAGCTATTTATCTTCTCAATAGGGCACCAACAAAGATTCTATAGGACAAAACTCTAGAAGAGATATGGAGTGGTAAAAAGCCATCAATTTATCATCTTTGAGTGTTCAATTACACAACATATATACATGTCCCAGATCAAAATAGGAAGAAGATCAAGCCAAAAACACTCCCTTGCATCCTATTGGGCTATAACACTACCTCAAAAGCATACCATATCAAGGATCTTGAGATGAAGAAAATCTATGAAATTAGAGATGTGGTTTGTGATGATTCATCCATTGAATTAATGATTTAGAAAGAAGTATCAACACCAACCACCTCTCACTAATTACTCTCCAAATTAGATGATGAGGAGTGTTCTCATAGAGAAGATAAGCTTCAAGGGGAGCTATATGTTGATCTTGGAATATTAGAAAATGTTACTATAGCTCTACCAAGTAGTTTTTCACTTCAGTAAAGTAGTTCTTCACATTAGTAACAAAGTTCCCATCTGAAGTGGGTATGAAGCACCATCAAATAATCCCATATGTAATCTCTCCAAAATACTTCATTTGGAGTCAAAATGAGAAGTAAAGCAAGAAATGAGGTAAATTTTTTAGTCATGAATATAGTAGTTGATAGTTCCAAACTTGATAATGTTTGAGAATCATTAAGTCGACCTCAATGGAAGAAATTCATGGATGTTGAGTATGAATCACTCATACATAATTAAATTTGGGAACTTATCAATATGCCTATAAGAAAGAAACCCATAGGATGTAAATGGATTTTCAAAACTAAGTACAAGGCAAATAGATCCATCAACAAGCACAAAGCATGACTTGTAGTAAAAGGATATGCTTAGAAAGAAGGCATTGGCTATGAAGAAACCTTTGCACACACTGAAAATATCAAGACCATTAGAGTTGTTTGCACACTAAGAGCATAGAATGGATGGAAGCTTCAATAGATGGACATCAAGATTGCTTTCCTAAATGGTGATCTAAAAGAATAAGTGTACATGACCCAACCAAAAGGATTTTTTGATGAAAGCATCTTAAAAAGGTATGTCATCTTATCAATTCACTGCATGGACTAAAACAAGCTCCTAGGGCATGGCACATGAAGATAGATAATCACCTTTTGTAGAATGGTTTCACCTATATCCCTTTGGATTCCAATGTACATAAATAAGGTAGGGATAGAAATCATCATTCTTATTTTGTATGTGGATGATCTTGTGATCACTATAAGTTTAGAAGATTAGGTTGATATTGTGAAAAATGACCTCAAAAGATCTTTTGACATGACTAATTTTGGGTTAATCCATTATTGTCTTAGCTTGGAGATATGGTAGAATTAGAGTCACATTTTTATCTCCTAGATAAAATATGCCAAGACACTCCTAGAAAAGTACATAATGTCATATTGTTAACCTATTTAAACACCAATGGAGAAAGGTTTACAACTCTCTCGATTTTAGGACTCACCTCAAGTGGATGAAACTCTCTATAGATAGCTTGTTGGGAGTCCCATCTACTTGACCTACACCAGACCATACATATTTTTTTTTTATGAGTTATCTCTCTAGATTCATGCAAGAGCCAAAGAAATTTCACTAGGTTGTAGCAAAACATGTTTTGAGATATATTCGAGGTACACTTGAGTGTGGTATGGAATACAATAAGAATTTTATTTATTATTATAGGGATACATTGACTTAGACTATATTAGATCTGTTGATGATAGAAAGTCAATGTTAGGATACATATTTCACCTTAGATCTAGACCAATCTCATGAATTAGTAAGAATCAAACTATTATTTCTCTCTCATCCACTAAGGTAGATTTTCATGTTGCACATGGAGTTTTATGAGAAATGATATGGTTACATTGAATTTTGGTTGATATGGTCATTAGTGAAGAGAAGCCACCTATCCTTCATTGTGACAATCAAGGTGTGTTGAAGTTTGTGAAGAATCTTGTTTTTCATGCAATAACCAAGCACATTGAGGTCAAATGTCACTACATTCAAGAGCAAGTCTTAAACCACCACATCTAGCTCCAGTACTACCCAACATATGCATAAATAGATGATATACTCACCTAATCCCTTAGAAAGGTGAAATTTGAGTTGTTTAGGGGTATACTTGTAAAAATAATGTAACAAGGGGGCAATGTTAGCATAGTAAGTAGGTGGTTAAAACTATTATAACTATGTAATTATTTTTTATTATTATTTTTTAACTCCCTATATCCTACGGAAACTCCCTAGATCCTATGGACCTCTCACCTATTTTTTGCTTCATCACCAATGTATTTATTCTACTCCATATTTATGAATAAATCAACAAAGTTTAATTGTTTAATCAAAGAAAGTACAACTATATTATATATTATAATGATAATGAACATAATATACTTAGTTGGTTCTAATGCTATTATAGATTTGGATTTAGAACAAGAAACAAGTATACTAGATCTAGATTTTGAAATAGTTGCTTGATTCTATAAATTATACCTCTGTAGCCACAATCACTTGGGTCAACCTGGGATAGTTGCATCGATGTAATTTTCTAACTTGGATTAAGGTGTCCAATATGGAATACTTGATGTAACTAGTTGTAACCACCTAGATGATTTTAGGTTACGTTTGACCTTCACTCTGGTGTTTTTAAATAAGGTCATAGACTGTTAATCTTTTTCAAATAACAAAACCCTAGTTATTCATCTTCATAGTGGCTATAAACAAATAGGGTAGTGGGAATATGATGTTGAACTACTCCAAATATTACTATGTTAATGAGTGATACCTACATATCCAATACTCCAAAAAGGGCCTAAGACTTATGTAATTATCCACTATGTGTTGGCTTGTATGTGAATCATGCAATGCGTGATAAGCAAGTACACCAGTGATCTAGCTTTTAACCTAGAAAATATAGATCTTGTATTTCTCTTTTAATACATCAAACCTATAGATGTGTTGTCCCTATGCCTAATATGTACATAGGATAAATTAAGGAAGATTTTTCTCACTTTAGTTCTTGATATAATGTTTTTGGTAAGTTGCCTTGTGAGTTGCTAGGTATTTTCAAGTATTTCCTAGGTGAGGAATGAATGATGGTTGATATTGTATTTATATAAATCTATTTGGATAATATCTCATATTAAAGCACTTAGGATGACCATAATAATACATTCTTTTTGCAAAATAGATTACTTTAGGGTACTAAACACTTGTGTTGGAATATGACACTTGCATCGATGTAGGTGTTTTATTGGGATGAAAGTGTTTAGGCAGTTGGAAAAATAAGTGTAGGTCCATAAATTTTAGAGATGGAAGATACATATATTCACAACATTATTGACAAGGTATAAGGCCTATGCCATTAGAATAACTTTGGTCAGACTAATAGATAAGTAATTAAGCATAGAGAGATAGCGTATGTGAGCCTTTTGGCATTGGGGAAGGTCTATAAGCTTAAAGTACATACATGCTATGTATTTTTAAAGTGTACAAGACTGAGGTACTATGTAATTTAGAATAGTGTCTACATCTTTGCCCCATTCCCCTAACTTTAATCTAGTAATTAAAGTGTTTCTTTAAAGGAGAGAAAATGGATACCTAGGTGTCTATAACACACCTTGTCTCTGCTTGAGTCTAACTTGAGTGAATTATTGGTGATTGAATTTAAATCAAGAAAATGTTACAATATATAATCAATGTATATAATATAAAATTTAAAGCATTAAAATTATTGAAATTGAAAGAGAGTAAGGTTTAGGAGTAAAAATATGTATCGATGCAATTATCTTTCCTTTTGGCATTTTGATTTAAAAGTTGTATCATTATAAATCATAAAAACTAAGATTAGGAAAAAAATAAAAAATGGAATTTTCATATATCAAAATACATAGAGACATAATTTAGGAAACATCTACCAACCTTGGAGAAAATATGGGTTACCACCCAGTAGTTGAGATTAGCTTAGTCATGCAACCCAATCATACTTATAACCTAGAGAGCGTGAGTGAACTAAATCAAATCACACTATAAAAATGATGAGGTTTAATGATGTAATCAAGTCCAACCTATAAAATTTTCAAGGTTGAGTGATTTAATCACCTCAACCATACCAAAAAGTGAACCAACTACTACAATAAATTGACTCAATATAGTCTATAATAGTCCAATTTGGTAAGTGGTGACAATCATTGAAAGTGTTATAAATATAAAAATTATTTTATTTTTTAATTTTAATCACACATTGCATATAATATAGACCTTAGATATGTATCATGCTAAAAATATGTATAATAATGGTACAAATATATATAATTCTACCACAATAGTGTATTTGAATTATACTATGCAATTTGGCCATTTCAAAATTGTATAAGTGTGGATAACATGTTTCTAAAGCATGCCCCCACTCTATATGTATAAATTTAAAAAATAATATAAGTGTCAATGTGGAGGACATGTTTCCAAAACATGCCCCCATTGTAATCTGGGTATGATGAATATTGAATAAATGTGATAATGTTTCCAAAAATGTGCATCCATTGAATCTGAAACTGTGATATATGTGTATAAAATATTTCCATGACATGCCCCCACTATAATCATAATATTTCAATCAATGAGAAAGTCATGCCTCCATGAAATAATTTTCACTGGTATGCCCCCCTCCCCCTTTTTGAGGTGATAAGAAGTAGCAACTATTAGTTACCTTACCTCAAAAGGATAAGATTACCATGTAAATTGTGAATGTACCATATAACATATAGAGAGAACATGTATAGGTAGATATATCATTGAATTAAATAAAATGTGATAACACCAATTTGTAATATGCATGATATAGATCATGGCAATGTCTAAATAGTAATATTGTACAAGCTCAAAAATTAATCAAGCCCACCCATAAGAGCATTCAAAATCAAATCAAAATACATTGGTTCAATGGTACCTCAAAAAAGGGGAATGTTAAAATGTTGCACAATCTAAGGGACATGACTTAGTCAAATGTCCAAAAAACAAGAATGACATATTCAAATTTCAACAAACAACAAACAATGGCATATTTGAATGTCAAAGACACAAAAAAGGCATATGGGTCACAAATAATGGATTATATTCAAATACTTAGACAAGTAAGATGATACCAAGTCAAGCCACTAAAGGAAGTGCATAACTGAACACGTATGGGAGAAACATAAAAATATCATTCTAGCCCCTAGATATATACATTATGAGTAAAAAATGTTAAATACATAGCATATCAAGTACAATGTGAAAGATATAAGTATGGATAAAGGCATGTATAAGTACATATATGAGCTCAAACATGATAATATAAAATGACCATAGCATGATATAAATTGGGTGTATCATGATCATAAAATTTACACTATAACCTAAGTACCTCATCAAGGGGATGCGTTTATGGAGGCTTCATATCATGTGTGTTAAATTCATATGTTTTATAATCAATATCATCAGAATCACACCAATCTTATATATTAGTAGTATAGAAAATATGCAACTTATTAGAGCATTATTGGACATGCGATATACCATTTGGAGTGTTTGTATATGAATAAGGAAATATGCCATACTATGGTTGTGACCTTTTTGGTATGCCATTATTTGTATCTATGTGCACCTCAGATGTTAATACCTTAAGAACATCTTGAGCTACATGGGTATTCTTAATTTGATCTATATTTGGTTTTTTTGGTAATTATATATCATTTGAAAATTTTTAAATGCTTGGTAATTGTATTTCTCCATTTAGTTATTCTTTTGACCCTTCTCTTACTTTGAATTGTCTTTTGTTTGAAATCCTAGTTTTAATATTTGATGTACCCATTGCTATTTTTGTACCTTGCTTTCATTTGTAGGTTCTTGATTTTTGACAAAACGTATCTTTTAATGATTTTTATTAATAATTACAAAATAGATCAAGCCTTGATGATCAATATTATCAGATGTAAAAATATGATGAATTATGCCTTGGGAATATTTTTCTAATCCTTGACCCTAATAACTAGTGTTTTGTAAATATTTATTTCCAAAATAATAAAATTTTGAAAGATGAATATTATTATTGATAGGTAAATTTGTATCCTTTTCTTGGTATGATTCTTCTTTTAGAATCTTTTTTCATGATCTATATTCGATATTGGTAACTATTTTTTCTTTGAATGTTTTTTGGTGCCCACATTTGTTGTTTTGACACGTACGTTTTGGGAGAGGTACTCATAATGTGATTTGTTTTCTTTGTTGACGTATCAAGCATATGATCACCACTACCTTTGTGACTTTGTATTTTATTCTTCAATGCAAAAGAACAATCTATATGATGCCCATGCATTATATGGTATGCACAATAATATTTAGATCTCCTTATATGATGTAGGAGAGGTAGTTTGATCACTTTATTTTGAAGCAAATCTATTAGAGTTTCACTTGGAATCTTAGTAGCCTTTTGGAAATTTTTGTATTACTTGTTTTCGGTGTAATCTATTTTATTTTTTCATTTTTATATAAAACCTTGCTAGATGAAAATGTAAATAGATTATTAACTTCAGCATTATTTTGATTTTGCATGTATGTAATAAGATTTTGTAACTCTTTTATTAACTTGATCATACTAGTTATTTGATATATTAGGGTGTCATAAGCACAAAACCTAGTATTTAAAATTGATTACCTTTATTTGAAATGAAAGGATGGGCCATCTTACCTCTTAGATAATCGATAGTTTGGATTAGGTTAGAGGGATGGTGGTTATCACCCTCCTTAGGGTTAGGAAGAGGAAGAGGCTCATTTGTATCCATTTTAAATGTTCTAAAAATTTATATGAGAATTAGATTAAAAAAAAATACAAATTCTAAGGAGAGATCAATCATGATAATAAAAATTAGAATTGAATAATTACTACATTAGAAATTAGAAAATAGAGAAACCATAAGCTAACTCGGGATTACACACAAAGACACATAGGAGAGGTCCACCAAATGTTTAACCCTAAAACATAGATATAAACGGGTAGAGATAGGCTAGGGCACAAGGATGATATACTATCTCTAATCAGGGAAACTATTTATGAAACTCAGATAGAACATATACTAAATTTAGTATGCTAAGATGTTAAAGGTATAAAGAATGATTATGTGAGATATTAAAATGATAATAAACACAAGAAACTTAGTTGGTTCTAATGATAATACAAATCAAGATCTAGAACATGCATAAAGTAGACTAGATCTAGAGTCTAGATTAGTGATCTAATTCTATAAATTGTACCTCTATAGCTACTGGAATTTGCATTAACCTAGGAAAGTTGTATCGAGGCTACTATTTGAACTGGACATAGGGGTCTAGAATGAGATACGTTCTAAAATTGGATGTGACCATCTGTATTCCTTTGGGTTATCTGTGGCCTTCCCTTTGGTGCATTCAAATTTGTGTCATGGACTGTTCCTCCTTGTCAAATAGTAAAACCCTAGTTTTTCGTCTACATAATGGCTCTATAAAAAATAGTTCAATGGGCATAAAGTGTTGAGATGCCATTAAGACCCCTCCATCAATGAGAGTTGCTTACATAGTCTATACTTTGAATAAGGCCTCATATTTATGTATTTATGCATTATATGTTTGCTTGTTTGTGAATCATGCAATATGTGATAAGCAAGTACACTAGTGACCTAACTTTTAACTTCAAAAATATATCTCTTAGGATACTCTTTCAATAATTTAGATAGGTGTATATTTGTTGTTTTTATAACTGATATGGAAAAATAAAAAATTAGGAAAACTTTTTCTCACTTAAATGCTTGATAGAATCTTTTTCGTAAGTTGTCTTATGAGTTGTTAGGTGTTTCTAGGTTTTTTCTAGGTGAAGAATGAATGAGGGTTGATATTATATTTATAACAATCTCTTTGGAGAATATATTGCATTAAAGCACTTAAGCCAACCCTATGAATATGTTTTATTTGCATATTGGATGACTTTTAGGCATTGGACATTTGATTTGGAATATAACATTTTCATCGACATAGATGTTTGACTAGGATGCAAGTGTTTGGGTAGTTGGAAAATAAATGCAGGTCTAAAACTTGCAGAGATGGAATATAAGCAAGTTTACAACATTTTAGACAAGGTAGAACACTTGGGTTATCAAAATAACATTGGTCCTAGTAAGAGACAAGTAATTAGGCACATAGAGATAGTGTATGTGAGTCTTTTGGTAGTGGTAAAGGTATACAAGCTGAAGGTACATCCATGATATGCATTTTTCAAGTGTATAAGACTAAGGTAATATATAATTAAAAAATAATGTCTACAATAAGCAGTTCCTCTAACATATTTAGGGTTTGGCTAATAATTTTTAATATCATGACACATCAATAAAAAATAGATAATTATTACATACACAAAAATGGGATATGACAACTCATCTTAAACTTACCCTTATCAACAAGAAATTTATTCATAATTGTTGACATCCTGCTATTGATATGTGTACCAGTGTATGGACCTCTTTATCTTTGACACATTTTCCCTTATCATATTTGTCATTGCCTTACTCTTTACATATTAATATTTAGATGATACTGGTAGTGAGCAATAATAAATTGAATTTTTAGTGTTTAATTTAGAGATTGATAAATTAGTTATAAAAAAATGTACACCAAGGTGGTGGTGATGATGATGATGATGAAAAATATCTAACATAAAAATAATACTCCTATCAAATGAGAAACATCAAAATTTACTAATTTATATAATTTTAATAGTTTCAATAAAACCATACAATAATAAAATATGTATATTTATCACCAATTTAATTAAATTCTTCATGTTTGATCTATTTTTACTTTAATATTATCCTAATTTTTCTAATTTCTTCTCATTTGTCTATTTTTCTTGTTTTTCACTAATCTCTTTAATTTCAAAAAGTTTGGTTTAATTCTACTCCAATTTTACACTAATTTATTTTATTTCACTCAATTCCTCCATTTATCTATTTATTCCTACTATGTATCTAACTTCATCATGTTTGACTTAATTTTACTCTAATTAACCCAAAGTTCTCAAATTTTGACAGATTTTACTCATTTTACCTATTTGTCACCAATTCCTTTAATTTCATAAGTTTGACATAATTTTACTCTAATTTCAATAATTTCCCAAGTTTCACAAATTCTCTTTCTCAATCGCCCTAATTTTCCCTACTTATCATTAATTTCCTTAATTTTATTATTTTTTATCTTGATTTTACTTTTATTTTACCTTATTTTACTATAATTTCCTTAATTTCTACAATTTCCTCTAATTTTCCTATTTTAATAATCTATTTGTCAATAATTTCTCTAATTTCATCAAGTTTGGACTAATTTAACCTTGATTTATTCTAATTTATATAATTTCTATATTTTCTTCAAATTCTCCCAATTTTTCTAATTTTTATTATTTATTATTAATTTACCTAATTTCATTAATTTTGGCATAATATTTTCAAGTTTGATAAAATTTTACTCTCATTTCCTTAATTTCTCCAAGTTTCACTAATTTCACTAATTTCTCCTTTCCTTATTTTTTCTATTTTTTCCTATTTATCATTAATTTTGGTTTAATTTTATTCTAATTTTTATAATTTCTTAAAGTTTTACAAAAAACTATAATTTTCTTACAATTCTCTAATTTATCCTTATTTGTAACTAATTTCCTCTAATTCCCCTAGTTTCTCAAGTTTTTCATATTTTTTATAATTTATTTAAATTCTTCAATTTTTGTTTTAATTTTATTATAATTTAACCCAATTTTTATTAAGCTTAGCTAATTTTATTTTTACAATTTCTTCTTTTGTCACTAATTTTCTTAATTTAATAAATTTGACATAATTTTGTTAAGTTTGATTGAATTTTACTCTATTTTTCCTAATTTTCCCCACAATTTATGTAATTTTTCTTATTTATCATTAATTTCTATATTTTCATTATTTTGGCCTAATTTTACCTTAATTTACTATATTTTATCTAGTTTATTTTGATTCTCATAATTTCTCTAATTTTTTTTAATAATTGTCATTAATTTTATTCATTTAATCAATTTCAGTTGATTAATTTGTTAAATTTCTTAACATTAGCATACTATTGTCAAATTTGACCTAATATTGTCAAGTATTGTAATTTCTATGATTTCTTTAAGTTTCACTAATTTTTACAATTTTATCTAATTTCTCATTTATTCTAATTTTCTCTCTTTGTCACTAATTTCCTTTTTTCTCCAAATTTGACTTAATTTTACTCCAATTTTTATAATTTTCCCAAATTTAATGAATTAACATGTAATTTTTTCTAATTTATAAAATTTATATAATTTTTCTTATTTGTCACTATTTTCTCAAATTTGACCTAAGTTTACTCTAATATTACCTTTATTTATTGTAATTTTTCAAATTTTTGTAATTTCCTTGAATTCCTCTATTTTTTCTAATTTTATTTAATTTTTTTTTAATAAAACACCAGGGGTAAAAACTTTATTAAAACTCGAAAAACCAAAGTACAAAGCAAGAAACAACAAACACCCAAGACAACCAAAAACAACCCCAACAAGCCAACATCCAACCTAACTCATCTATACCATTCCTGTCTTCAAGAAGAATTCTCACCATATTATCCCTGATTTCTGCTGGTAGCGAAGCCTCCTCAGCGACCAGCCATTCCTCAGTTCTCTCCAAAACCCGCTTCGCCAAACAGTCAGTAGCTCTATTCCATTCTCTCAGAATATGATCAAAAATCACAGAGTCCATAAGCCTACTAACCTACCAAATCTATTGAACAATCAAGGAAAGTTGCCAGCTAACTCTTGACGTCGTACCATCCCGGATCATATTAATCATGATAAGCGAATCGGCCTCACAAACCACACTTCGCCATCCTAGCTCATATGCTTTCTGTATCACGAATAAGATGGCCAAACCTTCCATTTGGTTGACCGTCTGAATACCCCTGTGGGCCAAAAACATGAAAATCACCGAACTCGCCACGTCCTTAGCAACCCCTCCGATACCCGCCAAACCTGGGTTACCACGAGACGAGCCATCCATGTTAACTTTCAAAAAACCCGCTTGGGGGGGCGTCCATCTCCCCTCTCTTTGAATTCTCTGCCTCCCTACACCTCTTCTCCTCCCAAACTCATCATCTTGACAAAAGAATTTCAAATTCAACCTACCCGCCAGCTCCACGTCCCTTTACCCCAATGGCAAAGTCGCCTCCCCTTTGGCACGAACGGTCTCTTGTATCATGCTTAAGATTCTCTGCCAGACTTGGTCAGCCTCCTTCCGCGTCTCCCTAAAAATCTACCGATTGTGTTCCATCCATACTTGCCAGAGCACAAAGGTGGGGCCGGCGAACCAAACATTTTGCAGGAAACGCGCCACAGGGGGAGGTCTCCCAATCCTCACACAGAATTCGCTCCATGAAGAGACATGAAGACAGCTTCCTCCCCAAACACTCCACCACACATTCCACAGCCGGTTAGTATACTGGCATTGAAAAAAAATATGAGCAGAGTTCTCCTCCTGAGTGCCACACAGAACACAACAGGATGGTCCAGCAAATCCCCTTCTTCTGATATTGTCCTAGGTCAAGCAGTGATTCCATGCAAGAGTCCACATAAAACACTTGCACTTTGGCCAGGCGATGTTGTTCCATATCCATTTCCACCAATTAACCTCTCTGACCCCCCTGAAGTTCTGCACAACAAGTTCCTGATACCTAGCTGAAACAATGTACTTACCTTTAGGGTGAGGATACCACACAAGTTCATTCGTTCCCCTAAGGGGACAACAGGTGCGACTGGCCAGAATCCCTTTCAGCTCCTCGCAATCCACCCCCAGACCCCTAATGGGCCACTCCACATTTTTCCATCTCGCTTCCCACAGCTGATTCTGCTGTCCAGCAACTTTGAAGTCACTCACTTTACACTAGCCAGCCTCACAGAAAGTCTGAGCCAGAACCTGAAGGTGTGGGTACTGCGACACAATGGGAGGAAACCCATCCCACGAGTCATACCAAAACTGCACCTCATTCCCACTTTTGCAAATCCAGAACAGCCCCTTTTTTATTAGGTCCACTCCTTTCTTTAGCGTGTCCCATATCACCGACCCCCTTCCCACCAGCGTGTATCTAGGAATTTCTTCCAGAGACTGCCCCGAAAAATATCTTTGCGATAAAATTTTAGCCCAGCTCTGCTCCTGCTCGGTGCACCACCTCCAATATAACTTAGCCGCAAGCACAGTACCTGCCAGCGTGGATTGTCTTAATCCCAATCCACCAAGCCTCTTCGAACTACAAACCACCTCCCATTTGATGAGGCTCCACTTGGTTCTCGACAGGTTCCCCGCCCACAAGAACTGACGTGCCAAGATATCCAACTCCCTAACAAAACTAGCCGGCACCACCTAAAGCATACATCTATATAGGGGAAGCGCCTGAACAACAGCCTGGATCAGCTGGACCCTACCTGCAAACAATAGCCACCTATGAGTCCAGTGGTTAACCTTAGCCCTAAATTTGTTCAGAATCCCCAACCAAGACTCCTTAGATAGTCTTCCCGAGGAGATCGGGATGCCGAGATACATAATTGGAAGGCTGCCAATTTGGAATTTGAGAATTTCAGCCACTCTCCTTTGAATAGCAATAGGGGTATTAAAGAAGTAAATTGAAGATTTCTCTTCATTGATAGCTTGTCCCGAAGCTGCTAAATAGGTATCCAAGCATCTACGAAGACTGTTGGCCTCCCTTAAGGTAGCCCTTCCCATCAACGCTACATCATCCATGAATTGCAGGTGGGAGAGAACCGGCAGTCCACCTCCCCACATCCACCCTTGGATCTCTCCAACTCTGGTGAGGTCCCTGATTTTCCTCCCCAACCCTTCTGCCATGAGAAGAAATAGATATGGGGAAAGAGGATCCCCCTGCCGCAGTCCTCTCTCAGTGCCAAAAAGGTTAGAGTTTTCACCATTGACCAACACCAAAAATGAGGTCAAGGTAATACAACACATAACCCACTCAATCCATCCGCTCTCAAACCCAAAGGCCTCTAGCACCTTCCGCAGAAAGGACCACCTGACCCTATCGTACGCCTTAGACATGTCCAGCTTCACAAACATGGCCTTCTCTTTGGAATTGTACATCGAGTGTACCGCTTTCATAGCTATCACAATGCCATCCAAAATCTGCCTGCCTTCCACAAAACCACTTTGCTCTTCCGAAACCAGCTCCTTCAAACACCGCTTTAACCTTTCAGCGATCAGGTTCGAGAGGATTTTGTAAATAACATTACATAGCGAGATGGGTTGAAATTGACTTAAGCGGTCAGCCCCTTCCCCCTTAGGAATGAGGGCCAAGAAAGTGGAGTTCAATGCCCTCAGCATTTGTTTGCTATCCTAGGATTCCCGTACCACCGCTAAGAGGTCCTCTTTGATAATTTCCCAAAACTCTTGATAAAATGCTATCAGGAATCCATCCAGTCCAAGAGCTTTACCCTTCATCTAAAAAACTACTCTCCTCAATTCCTCCTCCGTTATCGGGCTCCTCAATTTATCCTTCATGTCCTGAGAAACCAAAGAAGGAATACTGGCCAGGATCGAGTCCTCCACACCCTCCATTCGCTATCCATCCTCCTGGAAGAGGGTGCTAAAATACTGCTCAGCTTCCCAGCACATATCTCTGGTTGAAGACAAAACCTCTCCTCTCTCTGTGACCAATGAGCTTATGACATTACCGTGGCGCCTAGCTTTAACTGTGTTGAAGAAGAAAGCAGTATTTCTGTCTCCTTCTTGCAACCAATCTATCCTGGCTTTCTGCTTCCAAAAAATCTCCTCTCTCAATTCCCACTCCTCTAAAGTTTTGGCCGCCCTTGCTTCCTCTTGCAGCAGTGCATCAGTTAGGCCATCCTCCCTGATCACTTTGGTAATGTCATTTAATTCCTCCAGCGCCCTTTTCTTTTCCTGGAAAATATTCCCAAAGCTGTGCCTGTTCCATCTTTGGAGCCTATATTTCACATGTTGGAGAAGCTTAGCGAACAAAAACATTGCTGTCCCATTCGCTGGCCGTCCTTCTCTCCACCAATCCGAAATAAGGCCAAACAAGTTTTGATCCCGCAACCACATAGCCTAAAATTTGAATGACAGCTTTTTATGCCTAAAAGTAGACGAGATGTTTAGCTTGATTGGCCAATGGTCTGAACACCTCCAATCCAAAATCTCAAACCTGAGAGTCCACCAACCCCCCACCCAAAAGCAAGACGCTAAAAATCTGTCAATTCGTTCTACTATGAAACTATCCCCCGGTCTTCTGTTATTCCATGTAAATCTGCCATTACTCAGCTTGATGTCCACTAAATTCAGTTCTGAGATCTTATCTCTAAGCAGAAATGCAGAAGGCTCCATTCTTGTGTTTCCTCCCATTTTTTTCGATAAGTCCATAATAGCATTAAAATCTCCTGCTAGAATCCAAGGCATATAAGGAAATTGATTACGGACCACCTTAGTATTATTCCAGACCAGAATCTTACCTTGCAAATCATTCAGAGCATACACATTTGTCAAAAGTACATACTCTCCCAAATCTGTACAAAGGGTGACCACTGATAATGTCGATTTGAATGCCAACCAAACCACTGGCTTAACCTTGCTCAGATTCCAAAAACACGCCAATCCTCCTACTGTCCCCTGTGCCCCTATGCATTGGCATGATCCTTGACCCCATATCCTCGATGCTATATCCAACATATACTCCACTGCCACTTTTGTCTCTTGTAGAAAAAGGAAATTTGGATGTTGACTCCTCACTAATTCATGAACAACCTTTTGTCTGAGGGCACTGTTCAATCCCCTCACATTCCATGATAACACAATCATTTAGATGGTGGCAAAAAATGGGCATCTAGGGGCCTCACAGCCCCTGATTCCACCAAATTCTCTCTAATCATTTTCATCATATCTATGTCCTTTCTTCTTCCCACCTTGACACTTCTTTCTGAAGGACCTTTCTTGTTGTCTTTTTGAAGAATTCCCAGACTGGGCTGGGCTTTTCCCTGCTGTTCTACCCCTTCACGCCCCTCCCTAACCACCTTCTCCACAACCCCTGCGCCTTGCTCTCCAACCTCCACTTCCCTAGTGAGACCCACACCTCTCACTTGTCCATCCAAGTGCATGGGCAAGGTTGCTTTTGCTATGTGCTCCGAAGAAGTAAGCGCTACCTTTATAGCTCCCTCATCCTCTTCCATTCTCACCTCTTCAATGACCAAGCCCAGATTCACCTCCTGCTGTCCTAGTTCCTCCAGCACTTCAAATTTGTTGTAGGAGTCTTCTTCCTGTCTCTCCCAAAATGTCCTCTTATACCCTTTATTTCTACCTCTACTCTTAACTTGCACAAAGCCTTTTGAATCCTTGCCTCCCCCACTTCCTATTTTCTTACCTGTACTCTCTTCCCCTAGCTTATTCACAAGAGTGGAAGGAGATTGCTGCTGCCTCTCTGGCTTATTTTTCAGACACCTCCTTACCAAGTGGCCATATTCATGGCAGAGACGGCATCTAAAGGGCAAAGTCTCATAGTCTAATTGTTGTACCCACGAGTATGATCCAACACACATTTCCACCGCATCAGGCAACGGTCTACTCAGGTCAATTTCAACACATATCCTTGCATATGTCATAATTCTTCTCCCAAGAGTTTGTGAAGATGCTCCCACCAGTTTTCCTATCAATGATGCTATCATGAGCAAAACATCCTCCCAGCAGCATTCGATCGGTATTCGTGGCAGACGTACCCAAACAGGAACTCTGTTAGGAAGTTCCTCTGTGGGATTGAACCCAGCCTGCCAAGGCTTCATAAAAAGGCCAGCCTGGTTGAAGAAGTAAGGTCCACCCTCGAACACCCGACTTCTATCCTCCAAGCAGTTAAAAGTAACCATAAAAAATTGTTTGCCAGCGGCACCAATTCCATCTCCCCCGATGGCTCCCATGTCCTACGTGTCCAATTCTCCAGGAGAGGTAAGGACACTTTTAGCCCCAAGAATTTACAATACAGAGAGTGATTAGTGTAGTACTCCACATATTCAGATATTAATTCAAACAGGATCACCAATTTTGGTCTTTCTGTGCAATGCTCCAGACAACCATTTACCTTACTGATTCTTGTCCCACTGGTTGAGTTCAAAGCCTGCACCTCTGCCTCCTGATTAGAAACAACAACTCCCTTCATTCTATCCCCCTGCCCCTGAGGCCCCTTGCCTACCACATCCCTGAAGCTTATCCCTTCCTTTGGACATGAATGTCCCATCTACTCCATAGCCCCTGCTAGCCAGCAGCTCAGCTCCCCCGCACTTGTCCACTAAACACAAACTCGCCACCAAAAAGGAGCCTACGCAACCCCTAACTCCACCCCAGCCACAACACACTTCCTACCCACGTCCTCTCTATGCAACCTTCAAAAAAGCCGAACAAAGCTAGGGCATGGCTGTCCTAGCTTTTCCGCGAGTTGCAGCACCCGCCATCGCCCATCCTCCAACTGCTATACCACAAATCACCATTTTTATTTAATTTTTAATAATATATTTAATTTTTTTAAGTTTTATAATCGTTGTGCAAGGAGTAGTGGTGCAGGAAATGCTAAATTTTGAAATGTTTATGAACAGAATAGAGTCCAGTAATATCCAAAGCTAAAATGTCGGTCACTTGCCATGATAACTGAGAGGTGTCTTCATGACCATTTGCCACTGCATGCAACTGAAGACATGTGGTTTCTGTCACTCACTAACATGTATTCAAATGAAATAACCCATCAATACATTTACATTCAGAGAATAATTTACGTTACTTGATGTGATTCATGTACTTCACAACCTTGAGTTTCCACCAAATTTACAGAGTGCCAAGAAGAGGCAAAGCAAACACAAAATTCCTACTAGCCTCGTATCTAGTCTTCATCGACCAATAAATCAAATGATACTGATAATTCATAGAGTCGTATATGGAAATATGGTTGCTAGTGATGCTTGGGATTAAATTCTTTGTGAGGACTTGGACTCTTTGGTCCCCTCATACTCCTAAGAGCAGCCTCAATCCACTATCAACAAAGAGAAAAAAAACCCCAAAAAAATTAGCATGCTGATATGACTAGATCTGTTGGCACAATGCTTATGTCCCCATACAGTTGGACAACCATATCGCTCTTAAACCCAAAACATATATGGAAGTGCCCTGATATTTGATTTGTTTTCTTCACAAAGATATACGTTCCATCATTATTTTGATGGGTGAAAGATAGTTATTATGTATGGTTGCAAATGCTTACTGTAGTAAACATTTGAATCCCTCCTTTGGATGCATTATTCAATCTTTTTGGACTGATCAGATAGCAATTATTGGAACCATTCTCAACTTGATTGGGATCTGTCCATCAAAATTAAAGAGTAGGAAAAAAAACCAACTTAAAAATTGAAAGGAACATTACATTTCAATTTAATTAATGTAGATGATGATTGCTGGTTAAGAGGCAGAGGAAAAATAGAGAAAACAGAGCTGTTGCTGTTTTAAAAAAAAAATAGAAAAAAAATAGAGCAGCAACTCTTTTAGAGTTTTCTCAAAAACTAAAAAAAATACTCAATAAAATAAAATCCTTCTTCCATGCTTGTGCACATACAAAGAAATAACAATTATAATTATATATTCTTCTTTTTTGATATAGAGCCACATCGCAGACATATATAAAGAAAATAGAGTATTTCTTATGTGTTGAACTTCTCACTTCAACTCTAAAAAATAGAGCATTACATTTTCTACGTAGCACACTAATTAAAAACATCACAAAGACTAGAAAGAGGACTTGACTGATTACATTCTAGATTTGACAAAAACCATCCTCTTTCAATACGCTGGTGATGGGAGCCCATACATTCATGACTGCACCTATAGAAAATTTAATGAGGAACATGACGGAGAACAAACAGGGCAGGTTTCTTTTTCAAAAGTCTTCAAAGATTAATTTGAAGTGATGCATGATCAAAACAACTGGAGGATGAATAGGAGGAGGAGTAAATATGGTTGTTGGGATTACATATCCAACACTCCCCCTTAATCACAACTACCGCCATCCAGAACTCCCAAACGATCTCTTAGATACTCAAAGCTTTCTTTTGGTAATGGCTTGGTGAAGATATCTGCATACTGATCTTGAGACTTGCAGAAAACTAGAAATATTTCTTTATTGCTGATTAGTTCTCTAATGAAGTGATACTGTGTGTCTATGTGTTTACTTCTCTTGTGAAAAGCTAGATTCTTTGACAATGCTATGGCTGAGTTATTGTCACAAAATATTTTTGTTGCCTCTTCTTGTTCTTGCCTGAGATCTTTCAACATTCTTCTCATCTAAACTGCTTGACATGATGCACCTATGGCTGCTACATACTCTGCTTCAGCTGATGAAAGAGTGACAATTGGTTGTTTCTTTGAAGTCCATGAAACTACACCTGTTCTAAAATGAAAGACATAACCAAAAGTGCTCTTCCTATCATCAATGCTTCCTACACAATCACTATCTGTATATCCAATCATCTTAAACTCATTTGACTTTGCATACTGATGCCATAGTTCATTGTTCCACTCACATATCTAAGAATTCTCTTTCTTGCTTGGCAATGAGAGTCCTTTGGAGACTCCATGAACCTTGAAATGAGACTAATTGCATACATTATGTCAGGGCTTGTGGCTATTAAATACATGAGGCTACCAACAAGCCTTTTATACAAAGTTGGATTAATGTTGCCTCCTTTATCATGCTTGCTTAATTTCAGTCCTATGACAATTGGTGTTGGAGCTTATTTGCAATTTGTCATGTTAAACCTTTTCAAAATGTCATTTGCATACTTAGATTGGGAGATGAATATACCATTATCATTTTGGTTTACCTCAATGCCAAGAAAATACTTCATGAGACCCAAATCAGTCATTTCAAATTCTTTTTTCATAGCTCCTTTAAACAAATCAATTTCCAAATCACTCGTGAATATCAAATCATCAACATACAAGCAAATGATTATGATCTCACCTTGCTCATTCATCTTGGTATATAATGTAGGCCCACTACTGCACCTATTGAAGCCATTTTGCAAAAGATAGGAGTCAATTCTACTATACCAAGCTCTTAGGGCTTGCTTGAGTCCATAGAGTGCCTTTTTCAGTTTGTAAACTTTGTCTTCTTGACCCAAAATCTCATACCCAGGTGGCTGCTCCACATAAACTTCTTCTTCAAGGTAACCATTCAAAAAAGCTGATTTTACATCCATTTGGTAAACTGGCCACTTGTTTTGAGCTGCTATTGCAAGTATTGTTCTCACAGTGTCTAAGCGTGCTACTGGAGCAAATGTCTCATTGTAATCAATCCCAGGTTGTTGTGAATATCCTTTTGCCACTAGTTTTGCTTTATGTTTTTGCACATCACCATTTGTATCTAATTTAGTTTTGTAAACCCACTTCACTCCTATAACATCATTGCCTTTTGGAAGGCTCACTAGCTCCCATGTTTGATTCTTTTCTATTGCATCAATTTCATCATCCATTGCATTTACCCATTTTTCATCCTTAATTGCATCTTCATAAAGAATAGGATCTTCTACTTGTGAATAAAATGCAAAGAGAGAAATTAGACCAGCATTATTCTCACCTTCATTTTGATCATAAATGTCTCTCAAACTTCTGATTTTTTGTCTCCTCAAGCTTGCCAATGTAGGATTTGACATATCACTTGAACTTGAACTTGTGGAATGTGGACTTAATGGTCCTGCACCTTGATTGCCACTTGTAGATGGTGTTTGTTGTACATTTGAAGGAGTGGATGCGTGAATGCGTGGGGCTATCCTTACACTTGATGATGGTGTCATTTGATGACCACTTTGTTGAACCTGAATGGGTGTGAAAGGAGTCACATTTGATGGAGTACCTATTGGTGTTAAATCTTCTCTATCTTCTTGAGGTAAGTTGGCTACAATATTGATTGTCTTCTCCAAACTTCCATTCCATGCTTCATCTTCTATGAATTGTACATATCTACTGATTATAACTTTCTTGGTTATTGGATTGTATAGTTTGTATGCCTTGGATTCATCAGTATAACCAAAAAATATGCACTTTTGTCCCTTGTTGTCCAATTTTCTTCTCAAGTCATTTGGCACATGTGCATATGCCACACATCCAAATACTCTCATGTGAGCAACACTATGTTTTCTTCCTGTCCATACTTCTTGAGGAATCATATTCTTCACACTTTTGGTTAGACATCTATTCATAATGTATGTTGCACAAGCTACAACTTCAGCCCAATATTCATTTGTCAAATGCTTTGCTTTCAACATGCTTCTTACCATTTCCATGATTGTTATATTATTTCTTTCAGCTACCCCATTTTGTTGAGGTGTGTACCTGGTTGCGAATTGCTTGTGAATCCCATGGTCTTTGCAAAAATATAAAAATTTATTTGAGATGTATTCACCACCTCTATCTGTTCTCAATGCTTTGATGTAGTGCCCACTTTGCTTCTCAACAAGTGCCTTGAATTGACAGAAAAAATCAAACACTTCATTCTTTTGCCTTAGAAAGTAGACCCATGTTTTCCTTGAATAGTCATCAATGAAAGTCAAAAAGTAGAATATTCCACCAATTGATGGTGTTTGCATTGGCCCACATAAATATGAACGAACAATTTCTAAAGGTACCTTTGCTCTAATTGACTTGCCAATTGGAAATGTCTCTCTATGTTGCTTTCCCAAGATGCATCCTTCACATACTCTTTCCAGTTTCTCTATTAATGGCAAACCCTTTACCATACTCTTCTTATGAAGCAAATTTAGTCCTCCAAAGTTGAGATGCCCAAATCTTAGGTGCCATAACCAATTTTCATCTTTTATTTCTACTTGAAGGATGGTTTGTGTAACTGCTGCAACCTTTTCTTTATCCTCTTGTGGGTTCATTGTGGGTTGTGCTTGAGCATATTCCACATTCAAATTTGGCTTAATCTTTAGGGGAAACATTCTATTGTTTGTCATTTGCACTTTAGCAATAAGCTGATTACTTGGAAATTTATCTAGAATAGTGCATTCTTTGTTCTTGAAGAAGACTCTATACCCCTTTTGAACAAGCTGCCCAATAATCATTAAATTATGTTTTAGAGTAGGCACAAAATACACATCTGAAATATACTTCTTCTCCCCCTGTTTAGTTAGAATGTTGATATTTCCTTTGCCCATAACTGAAACTTTGTTGTCATTACCCAATGTGACATCTGATTTTACACTTTCATCTAAACTTGAGAACATTTCTAAGTTCCATGTCATATGATTGCTGCAACCTGAGTATAAAAACCATACATCCTTCTAATTTTCTTGTGCTACATTGCATGTTATGAACATATTGCTCTGATTTTGGTTTTCTCTTGTAAAGTTTGCATTTTGTCTGCTAAAATCAAATTGGTTTTTCCTACATTCATTTGAATAATGCCCATATTTTTTACAATAATCACATTGAATTTGAGATTTGTCATACCTTTGACCATGTGGTTGATTTTGAGATGGGTTTGGGCTTGAGTTATGGTTGTTGCCGCTTCCACTTGAGCTTGATGGGCTACTTCTTCCACCTCTATATGAATTCCTTCCTCCACCTTTGAAATTAGATCTTCCTCTACCTCTACCATGGCTGATTGAAGCTTGTGTCTTGAATGCATGCTCCAATGATGAGTTTGCTGACCTGCTAAGTCTATGCTCATGAGAAATGAGAGATACATGGAGCTCATCAACTGAAAATTGTGAGAGATTCTTTGTCTCATCTATGGTCACAACTATGCATTCAAACCTTGTGGGTAAACTCTTTAAAATCTTTTCTACAACTCTTCTATCCTCAAGTGTTTCACCATGACATCTGATTTGATTAACTAAACCCATCACTTGTGTGAAGAAAGTGTCTACTGAATTTGACTCCTTCATGAAAATTGTTTCAAAATCTCTTCTTAGCATTTGTAGCTTAGCTATTTTTACTTTTGCCATTCCTTGGTATGTTGTTTGAAGAATATCCCATGCCTATTTCGATTTTGTTGCTACTGCAATGCTTAGAAAAATGCTCTCATTAATAGCTTGGAAGATGTAAAAGAGAGCTTTGGAGTCCTTCTTCTTGTTATCCCTCAACAAGTCTTTCTCTACTTGTGTCAATGCATTATATGCTATTGCATCTGCTGGTTCTAGAAAGCCATTCTCTACTAGATCCCAAATATTTTGAGAACAAAATAATGCCTTCATGGTGATTGACCAATAATCATAGTTCTTCCCATTAAACTATGGGATTTGTGGATTTGTCAAGCTTGTGCTTGTGGATGCCATTGCTGATTGTGAAAGAAAACTTTGCTTTCTTCAAAGCCTTTGCTTGATAAGTACTTGAGAACCCTTACTTGAAATGCCCTTGCAAGAGAACCTTCAGCTCATGACCATGGCTCTGATACCACTTCGCTGGTTAAGAGGCAGAGGAAAAATAGAGAAAACAAAGTTGTTGCTATTTTTAAAAAAAAAACAGAGCAGCAACTCTTTTAGAGTTTTCTCAAAAACTAAAACAAATACTCAATAAAATAAAATCCTTCTTCCATGCTTGTGCACATACAGAGAAACAACAATTATAATTATATATTCTTCTTTTTTGATATAGAGCCACAGTCCAGACATATATAAAGAAAATAAAGTATTTCTTATCTATTGAACTTCTCACTTCAACTCTAAAAAATAGAGCATTATATTTTCTACGTAGCACACTAATTAAAAACATCACAAAGACTAGAAAGAGGACTTGACTGACTGCATTCTGGATTTGACAAAAACCATCCTCTTTCAATACGCTGGTGATGGGAGCCCATACATTCATGACAGCACCTATAGAAAATTTAATGAGGAACATGACGGAGAACAGACAGAGCAGGTTTCTTTTTCAAAAGTCTTCAAAGATTAATTTGAAGTGATGCATGATCAGAACAGTTGGAGGATGAATAGGAGGAGGAGTAAATATGGTTGTTGGGATTACATATCCAACAATGATAAAGAACATTAGTTATGACATTTATCATAATGCAAATCCTCAAAACTGTTAAAAAGATGATGTCATTAGAATTCCACATAATGGATACCCTCAAATCTGTTAAAAAGATAAAGCCATTCGAATTCAACATAATGGATACCCATAATCCATGCACGAAACGGGAGAAGATCGTTTATTAGCTGGATCCTAACCAAATTGCTAAAATTATGGGACGATTTTCCTTTCCCCAAGAAAACAAAACAAAAATAAAATTCAACAAAAGATGTGTGTTGATATTATCACATTACCTGACTGCAAGTTTTCCTTGGCATCCAAGCTTTGGGATTGGCCCATTGATTTATTCGTTTCTCCATTTTCACGTGCTTGTGCATAATATCTATTCTGCAAAATATTTGTAGTTCTCCTAATGAACTTTGACCTGTGTAAGCTTTTGTGCATAATCCACATGCTCATCCATGGGTTTCTGCGAGTGATACTGATTATCATTCTGCTCATGTTCACCCGCTTAAAATAATATATTACCATGAATTAATATATTGACATCGAAATTGATAAAAATTAATATATTGCCTTGAATTAGTATATTACCATTTCACAAAACAACTCAAATCAATGAAATGTTGGATGAAAGAAAAGGAAAAAAGCTATCTTATTTGTACCTAAGCTGTTTTACCAAGATCCATTTCATCTGCCAATATACCATTAACATGATTATTGTATATTGATACCAGCCATTTGAAACCATTCATCTAATACCTGAAAGTATAAACAAAGCATATAGAAAAAACTAACAAGAAAGGTTTTCAATGTTTAATGTGACTCAGGCGGAAGGAGATGAAAGATGGTTTAAGAAAAGACCTCGTGACCAGAGCAATCAGCATCGAACAACTACCACCAGCCATCAATTTTGTTCGAATTTTGATGATTGAATATTCATAGAGAAATGATTTACAAAATGCCCATACCTGTAAGCAATTACATAATACTTCTCTTTGCTTTCCAAATAATGTTGCACTAATAAAAGCTTGTCATTAACTAGAAGACCCTGTTAACCCTAATGGCTGTACAAGGAACAGTGGTGCAGGAAATGCTAAATTTTGAAATGTTTCTGAACAGAATAGAGACCAGCAATATTCGAAGTTGAAATATCAGTCATTTGCCATGATAACATAGGGTTTTCATGACCATTTGCCACTGCGTGCAGCTAAAGACGTGGTTTTTCACTCACTAACAACCGGCGCCTTATATGAGCAGTTTATTAAATAGTAATATAATCGGTTCACTATAACTTTGTTTAAAATTTTGTGATTTTTATTGCATGCAGGATATATAATCCGTTCGCTGTTTACTGGCAACTATCAAAAGCAAAAAATAATATCATAGACATAAGGAAATCATTTCATTCCTCTGCACCTCCCCATTTCAATTGGTTATTTGACTGCAGTCAAATAAAATTACTCAGGCCTAGAAGTAACTAGTGAAAATAATATAATACTAAAAGTTTTCCCAAAACTTTGCAATTAGTGTTTATTTTTGGCAACTAGCATATTGTTATTCGCTACCAACAATAAACAGGTAAAAATAATATGGTTTCATCAAAACAATAGCACCATCACGTACTAATAACACTTAATAATGAAAATGACATTTATAAAAATTAACACATTAACATTAAAAAAATTATATTCACAAAAAAATATTCACAAGTGTGTTGGAGATTGGAGTTAATTTCTCCATTCCTCATGTATGCACAGCAGTTATCAAACAGTTAGTTCAAGCAGTTTGCATGTAAAGACTAAAATTAGTCTTCAGTTTGCTTTTCTAATTATTGTTTGTTTACAAATCTATTTAATAGACCTATAAGGCAGTATTGTAATTTGAACAAGATCAAAAAGATCAGAAGATCAAAAAAATTATTAAAAGTCTTGTTCTCTGATTGCTGTAGCAATCTGAATGTGTTATTATCTATGTGTGTTCTATTTTCTATTTTTATATGTTTTTATTTTCTAACAAAGTGGCATAATTTTTCTCGTTATTTTAAATCATTTTTACATCACAGCACAACAAAATAAAATTTAATTATATGAAATTGGCATAATCTATGGTGCAAATCACATTTCATATAGTAATGTAAGGTTGTAGATATAATAATAAACGATACACGATATCAACAAATTCCCCCAAATCAAGTGATAAAAAAAAAAAAGTTTACTCACCAAGAATAGTGGTTAATCAGAAGTCAGAAACATTTCGATATTTGGTTAAACATAGAACCGCAGTGGTTCCCATTGCTTCTCAAATGGGATCAGATGATCCCAACATTGACTCAGAACATATGAAAGAAAACATCCCTGCCAAGTACTAGAACATGAGGATTTTAATTACAAGCATTCAATTTGAAGGAAACTTCCACATTTTCAGCTACAATGATAGAAATTTGTAATGTGAAACAAATTAAGACAAATACTATTAAGGGATTGATAGCCATTAAAGAATAATTTGAAGAAAAATGAGCCAAGGAAAACAATACTCCAAATGTTACTACAGGAAGCACATATACTTCTGAATTTTAAGGTGTGGATATATTTTGGGTTCCATATACTTTTGCTTTGTATTTAAACCAGCGAGCACAAGCTATGAAGAATGCAAAATTCAGCGCCCCCATTCCACACAGAAGGGTGTAAAAATAATCAAGACGACTCCGGTTGAGATTATTAGTAAGCCAATCGCTGTTTTTATGAACGACACTGATCAACAAACTGCTCAAATAGAACCCCGCTGCAGCACTCGCAGATACTAAGCCAGTGGCCGTGCTGCGTACTGTTTCTGGAAATTCACTGTAAAAGAAATCAATCCGTCCTACACTTTCAAGCGGATTCCCCAACCCCATTATCACATGTTGAGGAATTAGCCACAAGGCCGACATTGAAACCATGGACGCAGCTTTTTCTGCATCGACTGAATTCAGACGTTTTCTTTCCACCAAGGCCGCAATCCCCATTCCAATGATGCTGATAAACATGCCTGTTCCTATTCTTTGCAGCTGCGTTATTTTTATTTTTTTAGCACCAGCCAAGGGCACCACCACTTTGTCATAGATGGCCAGCAAGATTACAGAAGCCAAGAGACCAAACACCGAAAAAGAGGCAGCAGGTATTTGGAAATGAGGGCCCAGATGCCTGTCCATTGTGAGAGCCTGTAACACCGACAATGTCACCTCCTGGGAAAACATAATATTGGGGATTATTCCACACGTCCAGATTGGTAGCGTTTTTAGAATGGATTTGAGTTCCTCTACTTGCTCAACGCTGCATAGTCTCCATGGGTTTGGATTTATTTGCCCTTCTGAGGGAAAATCTTGGGATGTTTGTATGGCAGCCTTGTTCAAGAGCCTGAATTACAGATTGTCGATATCTGAAACTCTTATCACAATACTAATGAAGGGCAAAGAGTAAAAACTACAGTGAAATTGATTGAAAGTGTTTAGAAAAAAAATATGGCTTAAATTCTGAGGGAATTGCCAATGCAAGGACAACACATTTAAATTTTGCTCCACCAAATTTTGCATTGTCACCATTTTCGCAATTTGAATTTATGTTATAATTAAAAAATATTAATGATAGGAAGAATTAAAAAAATAAATAAATTATAAAGATAATAAGAAATTAAGTTTTATAAAAAAAATAAATCTCTAAATTCATATTTGGAAAATTTATGTATGTTTTTAAAAAAAAATCAATATTTATATGGTGATTTCATGGAAGATGTAATTGTAATTATTTTGTAGTTGTAGGTGGTTCTGAGGAGTATAAATTCATTGAATTGTAAAAATGGAAAATAGTTGAAAAAATAATCATTATCATTACATAAGACAAAATTTTAGAGATGGATAATCATTGAAGGTAAGAAGTTGCACTATCTACAAATTTTTTTCAGCATTTTAAAATTAATAAAAATTATTTTATAAATATCTCTAAACACTAGAATCTAATGGTCCACAACACCCAATTTGTGTGAGGAGGATTGAGGGGTATTAAAATAATAAATAAAGTTACTTTATATTTAATGTCAATAAAAAGAACATGATTATTTAATACAAGATAAATAGAATTATTTTATATTTACTGTCAATAAAAATAAGATGATTATTTAATAAAAGATAAGAATAAAATAATTGAGTTTTTTTAAAACATAAAAGATATTTATATAGTAAATATTTGTCCAATAATAAGTTTTTAAAAATAATATTTAAAAATAGTTTTTATATATAATTTTAAAAAATGTATTAATTATTAAATTGTATGATTTTAAAATGTTTGTATGTTTGTTAATTTTATATTTATTAAATTTTGAAAATCTTTATATTTTCTTTAACATATTTTAAATATTTATTTTTCTTTTTTTATTTTAAGTTTAATGATCAGTTCTTCTTAAAGTGTCTCCTATTAGTGTGTTCCCTTTCAATTTTTACCTACAAAATTCTTATTTCATCTTTTTCAAAAAAAATGTTTATTTGATGTCACTTTAAATTCTAATAGGCTTTTTATTTCAATTTAATTTTTTATAAATAGAAAAAAATTAAAGTCATTTCGAAGTAAATGCAATTCACATTCTATAAAAAAAAATGTTGAAATATACAAGTTTATGTGAGACATTAGGTTTACATATTATTGGAATAATTTTGCTTATTAATATTGTTTCTTTGGATAATTTTATTATGTACGGATTAAGAGATATCATATTGAGATAATTTTATTATTCTTATAATTTACAATCAATCTTAAAATATATCTTTTTTTTTTCAAATTAATAGATATTGTTGCCCAACTAAAAAAAATTGAACAAATATGTTTTAAGATAGATAATAAAAAATTAAAATGTTGAAAACTAAGCAAAGTTTTTAAAAATTATGATTAGATGAAAAAGTCACCTAGTTGTTTAAGACTTAATGAACTATTTTTCTTTGGAGGATCCCAAAATTGTGTACATTTTATGGAAAGGTATGCAAGCTCTGAAGCTTCTAATTTTTTTTTGGTGTCATCAATAGTATTTTGAGTAAGAACAATGTCACTTCTAACTAACCATTGTCATCATTATTGGGTAAGAGGGGCTCGAGGAATCTATGAGGGGACCACTTCAGGTATGTGAAAGACCAACTTCACCAAGAATTTAAAAGTTATTATATGATCATGAGAATGATGCACATATTTCTAAGCTTCTAACTCTAAAATAGGGATTTTAGCTGGTGCCACCAAAGGAGGGGGAAGAAATTTCCCTAGTTAAGAGGAAGGAAATCATAATTCCACTTGCCAATTATTTACATAACTCAAAAGAGCCATAAAATTGGTTTTCAAAGCCTTGAAAATTGAGAGGGGTACAACACCCATGGCATCCAAACTAGACAAAAGAAAAAAAGTGAAGGGCCTTGAATTCATAGTTACAATTATTTCCACCAAACCCACCTTATGAATAAGAACAAAAAAAAAACTCTACCAATTCCACTCCTTAATGCTTATCTATCACCAATACTAGAAGATTGCACAAAAATAGGGAAGCCAATTCAGAATTCACTTTGATTTTGTGACTAAGACAAATGTAATCCTCCCAAAGAACAACTCGAATTGGTTGTAGAACCTCTTCGAAAGGAACCTATAAAATCTTCTTCAAATGAAAATACGTTATCTCATCGTAAAAATTCATTTCAATAAATTTACCCAAGTCAAAAATCACAGGTAGGCCTAAAGCTTCAACTACCACCCTTTCCATACCACTCCTAAAAGAAAACCCAGAGGACAACACCTTGGAATGAGCACATGACTTAACAACACAACCCAATAGAGAAAACAAGATGTAACCACCAAAACCAACCCAAAATAAAAGCATACCATGCATGAACTTAACACAATAACCAAGTAAACATTCCCACTAACCACCATCAAATAATCAAGAGTTATCATTACGACACCACCCTTCACATGATCATGGAGGAAAAGACATTAAATGTCCAAATCAATGGATAAGACCCCATAAAAATCCTCCCAAGCATCCCTTTGATTATCCATCCTTATATATTTCAATTGATTGATATCAACATTGGTAAGAAAATCTGCTACTATGTTGGTTTTTTGAAAACAATGACAAGAATCCCAATCCCTAATAGTACCCAAACATGACCAAGCCTTTTCAAGAATATTATCTAACGTTCAAAACTTAGCAGTTTTCTTGTGCTAGCCTAAATCAAAATATGGTAATTTCATTCAATCACCAATATTTCAATTCCACACAAAACTCCCATATCAAGCCCATCTGCCAAAGCTTGCACTTTCACTTCATTATTAGACCCATCAACTAGATTGATGGAAGTCACATAAATAAGCGACCCAATACAATCCCTTATAACACATCCAACATTCGAGGCTCTATGGTTAACTTGAAAACAACTATCAAAGTTTATTTTAAACCATCAAAAAAATGGTGGAAGTGAAATCACATTTTCTTTTCTTCTATCCTTTGTAGAAGACACCAAGAACCCATTAACGAGAGCTTAATTTTATATATTATTGTAAATATTTAAAAATAATTTCAAGCATTTATTAACTGAAAAAATATATTATTTTTGAATATAGATGTATTTTCTAATTATTAGTTTAAATTAAGTGTTATTGATGTGCTTATTGTCATTTTCAAAATTTCCACTTTTACTTCTCTCTTCTCTTTATTTTTGAACTTATGTTTCTATGTATAGTTCCCTAAAAAAAAACGTTGTATATTTATGAGAAATTTAGGTATTTTTATCTATTATGGTCCCACACAAGTTTATAAATTTATAGTTTGCATTTTGTCTTGATTGATATTGGTTTACGTGTCAAATAGGGTCTTAATTTAAATATAAAAATGATATCATATAGTATCTTCTGGAAGAAATTGTGTATAGTTTTCACAATCGATGTGTTTCGGATCCTGTACTGTGATCCTTCATCAGGGAAAATGTATGTTAGAACATTAGATCCTAGCATCTTAAATGCTGAAGAAAAATGACTGTTACAAAAAAGTTTCCAAATAAGGCACAAATAATTTAAGAATCTAAAGGAAATAATTTATGAGTGTCTATAAGGTTATAAATACTCAAAATTAATATATTTAAGGAAATATGAAAGAGTATGTAGCATTTATTGTCACGATAATTTATTAAACATTTACAAACAAGTACTTATAGAATATATATTGTAGCAATGAAAATTATGATAGAAATATATTGTATTATAAGATTTCCTAGTAATAATCATTGTATTTATTTGGTATGTTGTCTTTGAAATTATACATTATTGAGGGTCTCCATAAATAATCAGTGCTTAAAAAACCATATTAACTCAAAACACACATCCACATATTTCTAAAACTCAGATTTGACAAACACAATCATTGAAATAGTTTTTAGATATTTGTTATTCCTAAAAACATAATATCTATGATTTTGGAACACAAAATAAATAATATATAATTTTAGAAATGTTCTCTAATGGTACTAACATTTTTAAATTGGATTCTCCAAATACTATTTCAATTTATTTCACACATTCAATTTTAACTACAATCATTTTTAATTTAGATTTTCAAATATTATTTCCGTTTATTTTACACACTCAATTTTAATAACAATCTTTTAATATTTAAAAAAAAAAAAAATCTTCTAAACTCTCGTAATCATTTATTACTGTAAGTTTAAGTTAACTGTATAAAATCTTACATACTAGTTTAGATTTGATAAGACTTGCAGTCTAACCAAATTTATATATGAGAAAATGTATTGCATTTTCACATAAAAGCCCATTATTTCCTGTACACTCACCGTCGGTGAAATAAAAGAAACCACTACCTATAGCAAAGAAGCACGCACCTAGAATTATTATGTTGTCGTCATGTACGAACAGTGTTAATAATGGTACTGGCCAATTAGCCTCTTAGGCAAATAATTTTTTTTTTCATAATCAATATTATTTTTAATTTGCACATTGAAATTTGGACCTAACCTAACACAACGCTTATAGTGTTACAGTTCGGGTTTAATCTAAGCTATATTCATGGTTGTGAAAGCTGAAGTGGGCACTGAACTGTGCAGGATAGGATGGGTAGGAGCGGGATGATGGCAGTGGGTTGTCTTCCTTCCTGACTTACCAATTTGTATTGACTGTTTTTCAAATGAACTTCTGTGTGAGGATATTCTGATAGCCCTTTGTTTAGAGGCTTTTGTAGATAATCTGATTTTAAGCATAAAAGTGCGAAAATCTCTACTAAAGTGATTGGCATCTCTTATCTATAAAAGAACTTTGAGGTTTGGATTTGGGATTTTCGTTGTCGTTCTGATTTCAAAAGATGTTTAGGAGGTTGAGGAAGAGAATCATAGTACTATCGATTTTAATTACGATTCAATTTTTAGTGAAGATATTAGAGAGTTGCCTTATCGGGATCTCATTAAATAATACTTATGATAAAGACCTTCTGCTACTATTTTTGTTTGAAATATCGGAGAAATGCCTTACCGGAATCTCGCCAAGTGATACTTATAATAAAGACCTAATCTATTTGTCATGATTGATGATTGCTTTTTCTTATATTATAAATCTTTTCTAGAGATTGCTTTTTCATATATATATATTTTATATTTATATTTATATTTATTTTTAAAATAATTTTATATATTTATTATATCAATTAATATAATAAAATCTATTTCAATTAGAATAAAACATAAACAAACAACTCCTCCACCAACAAAAATGTAATAAAAATTAAATGCGTTTTGGGTGATGAATTAAATTGCGGATATGCAAGAAAAATAAATTTTGAGGTCGAATTTAATACCTGAGATGGTGTGTGAGAGGAAGCCTTGCAGACTCCATTATTCTTCCGTCATATAAATCGTCTGCATTGGAAGGCAATTGCAGATGCCTTTTTCTAACACATGCCACAACTACTTGTGCCAGCCCTGTGAATGGGCTGCCCTCTGGATTGATACGATTGTACAACTTTGTTCCCCAGAAGAAAATCATCATAGATAATCCCGTTAAGATTGAACAAAGCCCAAACCCCCACGCCCAGCTCACATTTGCTTGTATATACACAATTACAGTCGTAGCTATCATGATTGAGATATAAAGACCCAAAAAGTACCAGTTGAAAAAACTCTGAATTTTTCTCATTCCTTTCGCAGTTCCCTTTTCAAATTGGTCTGCTCCGAAAGCTGATGAATTGAATCTTATTCCTCCTGAGGCTACAATTGATAAAACGAAGTAAAGGTACAGAACTCCATATTGTGCTCTAGAGGGGCCATGGCAGCTTCCTTCAGATCGTAGCTGGGGGCTGCATGCAGGCGGCTTCAATGAACTTATAATCGCCGTCAGATTCAGAATAAGCATTGCCTGAAACAAACACACAATTACAATTTAAAGAGAAGATTTGTATACCCATCAAAAAAAGTTACGATCATGCGCTGATAGTAGGCCGTTAACTTGGGCCGTTAAATTACATTATAGGTATTACAGTGAAGGACGTACAAGTAATGAGACAAGTGAACCTATGGAAATTGCCCAGAAACCACCAAGGTATGCATCTGCAAGAAATGCTCCTATCAGTGGCGACAGATCGGCTCCTCCGTTGAATATGTTGATTATATGCGTGGCTTCGATGATTTTGATGTTGAACTGCGTGGTTAAATAGACAATCATATTTGCAGCCAGACCTGTGCCAGCCACTGCACTGCATATCTCGTTCCCTGAAAACAGGATCATATAAAACATTTTAAAACCATCAGTACAAATCTTTACCGTACATAAATAACTGTAAAACTTACAGAGTGGGTATGTTCCTGTAGATTATAAGAATGTACAAGCTATTTAACATTTTTTGGGTATAAATCAACCCATGAATGAAGTACCAATAATGAAAGGGAATGTTTTCCATCCTCCACGCTGCTGCTTCTTGATGACATTGGGTGTTGAGAGCTCGTCTAAATCCTCCTCTACTTCATCAGATGGTAAGACATAATGTGCAGGTTTAAAGCAGTGAAGATGAGAGATGCAAGGAATCATCCTAACAATATTAACACAATGATTAGTGTTTTCCAGTATTCTGGAGTGGTTCTTTCCCCAACAGAGGTTAAGGTTGGTATTGGCTAATAAGCACATCCCACCAAACAGAGGTTAAGGTTGAGGTTGAACGTCTCTGTATTATACGCTTTTATTTTGGATTTTATGCAGCAGTTAAAAAGCATCTTGCAAAGTTTTTATTTTGGATTGTGTGTTTGAAGATGTTGAATTAGGTGTCTACTGTATATTGGATTACAAGGTGGTTTTATATGTTTTAAATTATGTTGTGGATTATAGTTAAATTGTTGGGTGGCCTTATATTTATAAATTATATTGTAGATTATAAATAAAATCTTTAATATCATATTTTTTTTTAAAAAAATGAATTTTTTTCTAACTAAATTTAAGAGATTAAATGCCTTATGGACCAATTTGTTCTGCAATCAGAACAAAAATCAAATCAACTAATATGAAAAATATAATTTCTGGCATGTTATTAATAATTTTTCTTCACTTGTTCAAAATATTTTATCTCAAATAAATAAAGAGCATCTTGACTTGTTTTTTCAAAATTCTCGGGAACATCAAAAGAATTAATGAATAAAACGATCCACCTAGTCCGTCTAATCTTGAATAATTCCAACTCGTCAACTACGGCATTGGAATCTTTTCAAAAGGTTGGGAGCAATGTAATCCATATTAGATATTTAAAAAATTGCATAGAGATCCAAAGCTTATGCATATCCAATTAGGTGTTACATATATATTGAGATGCTTTCCTGCAAATTAGGTAAATAAATAAATTATTAGGCAGAAGAGTTCAAACAAATGTGGACAAATGTAGATAAGCGAAGATGGAATAAGGGTGTAAAAATGGCTCCATTTATTTATTGCTATTTATGTTTGTTTATTTAAAGTATGGACGATCGTTACAAATTAAACTTTTTTTTAAAAAAAATTTATGTATGTTAGTTTTTTTATGGTTGGAAATTCTCTTCATATTCATGTATATTTTTTCAATAGTCTATTGATTTTGTACGAAGATTATTTATATAATTTTGATTTTTTTTTTTAAATACAATTTTGATCTTTTAATTGGTCTACTTTATCATTTTATTTTTCTAGGTATTGTAGGGTTGGCATGCATGGATCTAATATCAAATTTAAATTCAATATTTTAATATAGTATAAAAATATCTATATGATATGAATTCTATTCTGTTTTTTTTATTTATATGTTTCTTATTATGTATTGGTTTTATTCTCTTAATTATTATCATGCATTCATTATATTTGTATTTCAATTAAGTGATTATAATCTATATTTACATGTATTTAAGAAATCTATTGGAATAAAACTTCACTATTTTACTTATGATTGTTATTATTAGCAGGATTAATAGAATCACTTTCCAATTATCTACATTTTGTTCAACAAATAAAAAACTTTGAAATATATATTATTATTAAAAAATAAAGTTTGAATTAAGTTTAAGACATAAATAATAGAATATTCTAGTAGATGTTATTTAGACACATTTTTTTACATTTAATATCCTTATAAATACCACTCATTTAATCACTATAAACATTGAAACTGGAGTCACCTCTTTTGCTTCTCTCTATTTCTAGGTTAGTTTTTTTCAATTTTCATGTTTCATTGTGTCAATTCAAGGGATATGCCATCACTAATTTGACAACCACTATATTCATATAACTATCCCACTAAAATAAACACAAGGAGAAGTGATTGGTGATTAGTACACTGGCCCAAATTTTTGGTCTCATGTGTACAATTATTTTTCAAAGAAGCAATGACATGGCACTAAAATCTAGATCCCTAGAGCAATCACATGAATTATCTTTACTTTTTCCATGGTGTCTACTACTCCGATTTGAATTACAACACTTTTCCATAAGGAAGCACTTAGGTAGAGAAATCAACCATTGCATAAAATCTATTTAATCATAATCATTGTTGAATTGTAGGCAAAATTGAGGTAACACAGAGTAAATCATGCAAGGCCTGGTGAAAATTATCAGAAAGCATCTCTATCCCAGGGCACTCAAGGTGGGATATAAAATAACTTTTATCACTTTGTTTCATTAAATCCAATAGAGAAAAAATAGTCTCAATAGAAGTAGTTAATGCTTTGATAGGTCTGGTAGATAATAATAAATGTGAAGCAAAAAGGTCTCTTGCCAAAAAAGAACTACTGTGTATAACTAATTCACACTAAAAGCATCTTTGTAACCATACTCAAATTGTCCCTTTTTCAATTAAGATCATCCTCAAGGTTTTTGGTAGAGCCACAAAGTATGTACTTGGTGCATTCCTTGTGCCTTGAAATGATTTAAAGGCATTAAAAAAGGAGGCTATACAAAAAGGTATTATTACAAAGTTGTTACTTCTTGTTTAGAGTGATTTCAAAGACAAGGCCAAAAAGAAAAGTATAAGTTATTCAAAATCCTTAGGAATGCCTAGCCAAATGATTCCTCATCACCAAGTTTTGGTAGGATAGATGTTGTGACCTTTTAGGGTATTTGATATGGCTCATAATAATATGCCATGTTTTACAAGATGGTATTGGAACCATCATCAAAACATTCTTAATGTTTGTCTGTACCCCAAAGGTTTCAGGGGTTTTCTTAAGATGAATTTAAGACCAAATATTCAAAGTTATTTTCATCAAATATCAGATCTAAAGTCATGCATGTTATCTAAGTCATTGATTTCATTAGCCAACATAACATTGTAGATTTTTAGAATTCATGTTCTTCATTGATGTCATATATATCTAAGACAAATCTTGTAAATATGTTTTGTGAGTTGTGTTGATTTTGGAGGTTTATATATCTGGGCCTATCTCTATTATAAAATCTCTCAAATTTAAAGCTAATAAGTGTATAGATAGTGAAGATCCCAATCATCCTCTCTTGAATATGTGTGAATTAACAAATTTCATATTGAATTTTTTCTAAGATCCATAGATTTACCCATTTTATAAGTTTTAATTCAAAATTCTACAAGCCTGGACTATTTCCCCCTATTTCTTACACTATATTCCTACTACCTTCAATGACATTCATTTATATGATAATTTGTATGAAACATTTTGTATCAACTACCAATTCAATCATACTATCAATCCTAAATTCTAGAAAAATGAAAAACTTTATACCTATATCCTATTCATAATTCTAATTCCTAAAATTGTATATATCAATATAGTATCCTATTGGCAGTTTTTCTAGTAGCTATAAATTTTCTCATACTAACAGTCCTAACTTAACTCCTAAATAATTAAAGCTTCTCCTCCATGTAGTTCCTAGTTCCACAATCCTACTCCTTAAACATATACATCAATGATACAATCCATTATGCATTGGTGCATTCCAATTTTTTCAGGTGCCATAAGTATTATTCACATAATGATTCATTATCCAAAAATTTCAAATTTGGAACTACTTTTTAATAAATCAATGGCATAAAATAAACTTACCATTTAGTAAGGCATTTTAACTTCTTAGCCATGCCTCATATGTTTATTCATTGGATCTATTTTTATTTAATTGGATTAGTGTGAGTTATTTTATTGTTTGGGTGTCTTAAGTCATGGAAATGTAGGTAATTATTATTGTGCTCTTTTTTTTTTATAGATACATATTTTTTATATTTATGTATAAAAAATGAGTTATAGAGAATTCTCATTACATTTTATATTGATGAAAATTCTCTGTAATATATTTTAAATAGTGCATTGTTAATTTTTTACCCATGTTGATAACCATTGCATTGTGAACTTATGATCTAGATATTTTGTGTACATGCACACATGCAAACACATATCACCCTTAATAATATATAAATGTGATTACATTTTTAATTGCCAACATAATTATGTTTATACATACATATAAACTACATGATAGTGGGTATAATATTTTTATGTTTTTTAAAAGAAAATTGATAATGGAAAGGAATTGGGAGTTTAATGCATTAACCATTACTTTTATAGCATAGGGTATATTAGCAATTTTCCCAAAGATACAAGGAATGCCGAAAAAAAGGCACATTTGATTTTTGTGTTTTTTATGATAAGTTTTTTATTTTCATTTATGGAGATATGTGAATGAATAAAGTTCTATGTAAATTTTGAACATAATTCTACTTCTCAAAGGGTATTTTGTAGAGAATCACATTTAAGTAGATGGTAACAATAGATTGTTATGAAAATATATTTTTTCATATCTATGGTAGAGCCAAAAGACTTTAATCACAATGCCATTAATCAAATTAACATAATACATAGGTAAACATAATTTACTCACATAAAAGTAGTGAACATAATGTAGTAGGGATCTGAAGGAGTTCCTATTAGGTAGAGGATATATCTTAACAATTTATTGACAATTTATACATCTATCATGACTGACATTTCAGAAAATAGTCCTGTAATATTTTCACCCATGTATGAATGTAGTCCATACTAGACACATAGATCTAATATCCAAATAAAAGAATGCATAATTTATATTATTAATAGAAAATACTTTTTAATTAAAAAACTAACATTTGACTTTTTTTTTTCAAAATTACTATCATTTAACTAAAATATATGTCCCTTCATCCAAACTAAGGGATTTGTAGTTTTGACATAGATATTGGGTGAAGACACTCTCTCTTTCCATGAGCAATGTAAGCCATCATATACTAAACCAAGTGAACTAGCATCACACATCACGAAAAGTGAGATCAGATAACTAGTAATGGGTTTATAGTGAGGTATACTTACCACATTACACTCATTCACTTCACTTTAGAATTCAATTTTAATTGTAAAAGATAATTTTCAAAGATACCCTTGATATCAATATAATATTACAATATTAAATTTATTATTATATTATTATATTGTGAGAAGGTTCCACATCTGATATGTGCTAGGTAGTGATGGTGAGAAGCATTGATAAGCTATTTTAGGTGACATCATAGAATAGGGGGCTAATATTATATCAAACACACACACACACACACACACACACACACACACACACACACACACACACACACACACACACACACACACACACACACACACGGTCTATTGGGGTTTTAAATGCCTACTTTACACCATTTGAAAGAGATTTCAATGCATTTATGAAATCTTCAACAAAAGAGATGGTGGTGGGAGGTCAAATGTTTGTGGTGCCTATAAGTTACCCAAGTACTTATAAATTACAAGGGGAGGGAGGATAACTTACACTCATTCATTTCACTCTAGACTATAATTTTGATAGCAAAAGATAATTTTCAAAGCTTCCTCACTTTTCCTTAAGAATATCAATACATACATCTACCATATTTATTCAAATGAAAATGAATGTGTGCTCCCATGTTAATTGATTACATAGACGTACAAATTTATAATACATTCAGGTATCATAAAATGTTTACATTAGAGAAAGCTAAAGCTAATTTCAAATATTATATTTAAAAGAATTAGATTTGTTTGCACTAAAAATTGATTTTATTTTTTATTTTATAAGTGACATGTCTATTAGTGTAGTTCAGTAAACATGCTTGTTATATTATATCGACGTGTTTTTAATATGTTATAATATTTTATTTTTGTTATGTTTGTTATTGATGAATTTATTTTTTTCAAAAAAAAATAGACAATGTTTTAATATTTAAAACATTGATTTTAATTTAAATTGTAAATATTTTTAACATCCATAATTTTTACATCAAGCTTCTATAAATTCCACACAATATTATTTACAACATTGTAATTTTTTAATTTGAAAATCATTTTCTTTATTTTCATATATCAAATCATGTTAGAGTAAGTCTTTGGTTTGAATTTGAGAAATATATATGTAAAAAATATTCTGAAGTATTTGAATAAATAATATATGTATTAATCAACTTAATTCATTTTTAAATTTTAAGTATATTATCAATGTTTATTTTTGCTTTATAATAAATTGTAAAGTATTTCAATAAATAATATGTGTTAATAATAAAACTTTAATTACACTTTATTGTTCACTCATTCTTTATAATATAATATGTTAATATACTAAAATAATTTTTTTAAAAAAAAATTATAATAATTATATTATAAATAAATATTTTATTTAATAACATATAATGTAACCTAAATATATATTAAATAATATAAGATGTAACATTATTTGTAAAATATATTTATTATAATAAATTTTTATATCTAGGTTATAGGGGTGCACTTTTTTTTGGATTTTTAAAAACAACAAAAGTTAATGGAATCCAATGAATTTGCATTTTCTCCTCTTGGCTAAAGTTGGGCATTGGTGGGGAAGAGTAGACTAAAAAATGAGAATAGTGTCACTGGCAAGTAATGTGAGGAGGTGAATAGTATCAATCAAAGCTTATCATAAGGTGTCAAACAAGTTCATATTTTTTCTTCTAAAATATTATTATTTTATTTATTAAATGGATTATCCTTATATTTTTTAGATTTTTTAAAGTATAATAAAGTTTTCAAGTACAAGTTGGTGAGAGGGTGAGTAAGGAATTGGTAAGCAATGTAATTTAATATATATATTCTTTTTCAACAGAATATTATAATTGAATAAGGAATTGTTAAACAATTACAGAATTATCGTGTGCTCATTCTACTTTAAAAAAACACTTATTGAACAATTTTTTCATAGTATCAGAGCTCTAGATTCTCAAAATAGTATCAATTTGTCTCTTTGATTTCTATTTTATATTATTTTGAATTAATTAAGAGGAATTTGCATATTGTTGGTATTGGCATTTGCATGCTTTTGCATTGTCCGTTTGAAGTGTTTGTTATAGAGTTTTTTTTTTACACTTGTTCTTGCTGTTGGTACTTCTCCTAACACCATTCTCAGCCCAATTGACTGCACTCAGACCAAGATCTGGTCCCACATCATCCTTTGAAGTGCTTGCTGGATTAATAAAGCCTGGTTATTTTCACCACTCACTTTTACCCAGCATGCATGGAGGTTTGAAGCTTCTGATCTGAGGCTCTACATCTGAGATTGGCGTTGAAATCCTTGGACGTACAATTGCACTGTCTCCTGATTTTACATGCTTGTGTATTGGCGGTATAAGCTTTATCTATAGATCTGTTTAGAGTGCTCGTGGGTCACAAATCTAGTTGGAGGAACCGTTGGTTTTACTCAGTGACTATCTTCATTCAGGATAACTCGTCTAATGGAAAACAGAGCATGATCAGTCAAACGAGAAGAAGACATTCCTAACCATACTCCTTCCTTGCCATCAAAATGGTCTGTGCATGTAGGTGATGTCAAGTGCAGGCGAGGGGACTGTGTGCTCAGGAAACAAAAAAATTATGAATTATTTTTTGCATATCAGGGACCTTCTTCAACTCCCACGACCTCCTCCTAAGCCAACGGCCTGCAACTTTACTTACCCAGTTCCAATCCCACGGCCTGTCCATATTACCAACTGTTAATTTCAGCAATGCCTATGCTTTACATGTTGTTTTCTATGGCCCTCTGGTGAAGACTCTGCCTACGTGCAACCTTCCAACCGCCATTTGAAGCTGATCTTCTCTCCTCCATCAAACGACTACTGGTTTGACCTTTTGTGTGGAGGGAAGGAGTTGAGTTTGTCATCCAACGACCATGCTCAACTTGGTTCTTACCTTTCAACGACATTGAAGGACACTCAGATCTACACAACAATCATTGGGTTGCTATCCCTGTCCAATCTTAAACAAAAGCTCCCTAGCCTCCTTACGGTTTGCAATCGGTTATTGCCTTAAGATGGTATGTTCTGTGCTTGGATAATGGCGCAGTGAGTAGTTTTTTCATTTGAACAAAGCCTTCATTTCTCGAATGGCGGCGCTGGAGTTTTCCTCTTGCTTCTCTTTGCATAATTCAAAACCTAATATTCTATTGTGCCCTAAACATCTTTATAAAACATGTTATTTTTTAATTAGTTTTTAAATAATTATTTTTTACTTTGTCCACAAGAAAAAACGTTTTCTTTTAAGGAGTGCATAGGGGTACATATGAGAATTTGCTAAGACTTTAGGTTGTTCGAGGAGGTTCGGTGTTCCGTTCTAGTTCCAATGACTGGTTACAAGGCATGTTTTGTGTTTAAACCCTTCAAGCATTTAAAATTTTAGAGTAAAAATTGTTAAATAGGCCATTAACGATGAAAAATGTAATTTGCTATAATTTTTGATTGGTAACTCATAATTGAATACCATTTTTTTTTAAAAGTTCATTATTTTTCTTTCTCAATCCCTTTGGTTCTATTTTTATTATAAAACACACTAAAGTTATAAAATGCCATATTTTGGGGGTTGCCTATACTATGGGCCCTATTGCTTTGTCCATTGTATCTCTTACACTTATTGCTCACCCGTGGATGCATTTCATAGCTATCTCTGACATCGCAAATCTGTGCATGTACTATTTATAGTGGTTCCTGCACTGGTTGCTCACTTGGATGTATTTTTGGTTGTATCTGACATCCCATTCATGAACATGTAGTATTCTAGCATCAATGTAGAGTATCTTGTGTAGTCTTGCACTTCATTGGTGTCTTCTCTTAGTCATGAAAACTATTCTTTAGAGACTTTATAGGAGGAAGGTTAAGTCTACACCAATGATCCTTCTTGGGAATAGTAATTATGCTTCATAGCTTGTGTACATGGAACATTCACTCTCAAATCAGAAACTTATTCCATTATTATATGGATAGATTCTTGCTCGCATTGACCCAAGTAAATACAATGACTAATCCAGATCTTGTGACATGGCCTAAGGTCACTTATTGTGTCACATTGCATGGCTTTATCACCACCATGTGGAGCACACATAATGTCTCTCCATTGTTTAGAGCACTCTTTAGAATATTTTTGAAGGTCTTACTATTATTTATATCACTCCTCATCCTCTTCTTCCTATTTTCTTCTCAGAGATTATTATACTCTCTCATACTGGTTCTATTTATTTTAATGACACATCCATGGTAGACAGTGCTCTTCCTTCTGTCAAGCCCTCACTATAGGATGAGATTCTACCAGACCTTAGTTGTTTCACTATAAATTATATATACATTCATGTACATATTTTTGTGTTTCTAGAGCCATCACGTATTTTCATTTCAGATGACTTTACTGATTCCAGTAAGAGTATACACATTAATAGCATTGATGATTCATATGTTGTTGTGGATATTCATCTTATAGATATGAGTGCTTCAATTGTAGACCAATCTTTAATTTTGATGTTTGTTGAGCCATGCTCTCCTCTTCCCATGGACATTCTTTCATAAAATGCTCCATGCCAATGTTCCTTTTTGGATGTAATGAGGGTACCTATAAACCGTCATGTTCTCTTCCCTTCATTTTATGCTTCTTTATTTCCATTTTCTACAATTAGGCCTGTGATTACTAATCAAACTTTGACACATTTGAGAACTAAGAGGGAGACTTCTAAGAATTTTTTAGAAATCTATATCATGATTCCTACTTGCATTCCACTTGAGTGGGAATTCAACAGTTTGATAGATCAAGGTTCTTTCTTCCAAAAGGAAGATACAAAATTTGTTACAGATGGACCTACTACAACATTTTCCATGTGGCATTATACACTTAAATTCTCTCTTCTTTATGGAGACACACATCATATTTTTTAGGATACTAAAATCATCAGTATATACTTAGGTACCTCATCAAGCCTCACTAGCAGGATCCAACTCTCTATCCCATCTAAGCTATACTTAAGGGGGGTTTTGATGTAAAATTTTGTCTTATTGGAGATACATCATATACTTGGCAGATTCATTCACATTATCATGGTGATCCACTCTTCAATGTATTGACTTCTGATTGACAGTAACTCTAAGAGGTTGCTTTATAGGATATAGGGTGGCTACAGGTAGTTATAACTTCGAGTGGGGATTTCTAGTCCTACCTTCTCTTCTTTGTCGCTCGTTGGTGTGGGGAGAGTTTTTTCTTGCTGAGTTTTCTCCTTTCACTTCACTTTTTTAGAGTTGCATTTTACATAGGTACTTTATTAGGCCTTGTTATTGGGACCCATTTTTATTTTCCACCATCCTAGGTTATGCTTAAGGGGAGGTGTTGATATAGGATATTTATTACTCCATTTATTTATTAAATTGATTATCCCTACACATTTAAATCTAGTTTTCTTAGATTTAATGAAGAGGTCAAGTAGAAGTGGGTGAGAGGGTGATTTCCACCTAGAGTTCCACTTGTAGTTCAACTGAGTGCCATTATGAGTTTTCCTATGAGTTCCATAGTGAGTTACACTCAGTCACATGATGAGTTCTCATGTGAGTTCACTCCCCCTACTCCTATATATTTCTGTTCACAAGTCTATTTCAATTGAGCATGTGATTAATAAGCAATGCAATTTAATACAATCCAAGAATTATCACACATTCTTGCATATTTATAAATACAATTAGGGTCATTATTGTTACAAAATTCTCATGTGCTCACTCTACCATAAGATCACCTATTGGGAAATTTTATTAGTTCCCTATTTTCCCATGAGTTATGTGTTATTTACTCTAATTTATTCCTTATCACAAGATGCCCACGAGATTGGGAATTCCTTGAAAAGGGAATGTGGTGATAACTATGAATTTTCATCTTCCATTTTAAGACTGATCTTAGATCAATGCAGGGCAAAACTATGGGTATTGGATTTTACAAACGGAGTTTGCATGAATAGTCTCCAAGATATGTACTACCACCATTGAAAGTTTGATCCAATGTCCTACACACATGTTAAAGATTGTTACAAATAATTGAGTTCTGGGCTTACTCTTTCTAAACATAAGGGAAAAGGATATATCAATTCCATGAAAAAAACACAAAAGAGAGGTAAGGGTAAGGCAGAGAAATGAAGCTTCCAAGTTTAAAAAAAAACTCAATTAGCTGGTCATTGAACCAAGTGACTCTGCCACAGTCATACCACTATAGATTGAGTTTCACTAGAGTTATATCTAAAGGAACATATAGTGGGAGGAGTATGAGGGAACCAAGAGTATGCCTTCAATGTGAGTTATCACTAACAATGAGTGCTAGGGGTTTATTGTAAAAAACACATAAACACCATATGAGAATTTGTAGCTTGGCACACATATTATTAGAACTACCTAAGGGAAAATGAAAGAACCTACACAAATATTACAATAACTAAGCACATCATAACCACAATATACATAAAGAAACAAAGTGTTAATATAATTACCCTAGCATTAATAATCAGTTAAACATGGAGAGGAAAGAAAAATTGAAACATAGAAGAGACCCTCTTCTAGAAAATAGAGATTTTATTCATTAAAAGGGTAAATATTGTTACAATAATAAATATGGGCCAATTTTATAGTCTAGAGTGATGAAGTAAATGTAGGTAAAATATGGGAAGTAATCCAATAAGACTTTCAAATAATTTTGGTTGGACCTTATAATACAATACAACTCTTCCTTATACAAATAAGGATTGGGGCTCACCTCCAAAAATCATGAGCATCCCATCCTGGACTATGATAGCCACTCATTGTAGTTATAATCATATTTATAGATTTGAAAAAAATAATCCCTACAAACTCGCAACAGATCTATAGGGGACCACTAGTTGACATGAGCATGTATATGAGAGGGGTTAACTCCATACCACTTTGATTAGGATCTCCAAGATTTCAATGTGGTTGTCACAAGATTAAACCCTTTATTTAGCTTGTCCAAGTTCATTAGGGGCTCCCTGAAGATTACCTCGATCTGAACTGCTAGTCTCTAGGAGGTTTGGAAGGGTGCTTCCGTTGATGTTTGGAATTTGAATACCTAGTTGATGATTACCATGGATTAAGTTTACAAATCAAGCACCGCTCAGGCCCCTTCTTGGTTTGTGTTAGCCAATTTTTCCCTTATAACCTAGCTAAATTGATCCAATTGGACTCTGAATTCACCTTGGTCAAGTAGGGTTCCATATAGGTGGAATAACATAGAGATATTGATCTCTTTGAAGTAGGCCAATATCTTATTCTCACCCTCTTTCAAGGGCCCAGTTGTAGTGTGGGCCAAGGCCAACCACTCCTCCATTGTAACTCTCATGTTCCTGACATATGTTTATTACAACCCCAAGTCTAAGGTTGGTATCAACCTGAGCTTTGGTAACATTCCCTTATTAACCACCACTTGTACCTTTAGGCATTTAATGTCAATCTTTGTAATTCTCTCCATGTAGGCCTAAGTTCACTATATAAGTTTGTTGGTATTTTATAGATTCTCCACTACTTTCCAAAGGATTTAAAAAAGTATTAGGAGAGCATCCTTGACCTACCTAATTAGCTGACTGGGAACATGTTATTCACTTGGGATTATAAAGTGTGAACTTATGTTTGTATGTCTTTGAGGAGATTCTTAGACATATCTGTGGTAGATCAAAAGATGAAAAATGGGTCCTCAACCATCTTATCATCTCGATACAAGTCCTCAACTTAGTGAGGAAAAACAAATCTTGATGGGTCTTCCATATCACTGGGTTCCCCTCCTTGACAAACCTCTACACGAGCATTATATTCATACTCTTAGAGGCTCTATCAAAACTCCACTACATGTTATAGTCACCCTGGATAGGCATCTGTAGTGCTTGTGACCTTAAGAAAATTCTTTAAGTGGTGGGGGTTGTAAGAGGTGTGGCTAAAATGGTGGTGAAGGGCAGATGATGAGGTGGAGGGGAGATGGAGGAATTGTAAGGAGTGATAAAGGAAAGGAGTTGAAATGGAGGGGAATGGGAGTGAAAGGAGGGAGAACTAAATGGGAGGCCCAAAGGAACATTTGTACCAGGCACTATTCCTAAGTTAGGTTTACTTGTGGTGGAATTTCCCCTTGGAAAAAGTGAGTGATAGAGAAGGTATGTATTGGTTAAAGTGGAATCCCATGGGCCTTGGGTTAGGGAGATAAGAGATAAAGGAACTAAACATTGAGCTACTACTACTAGGGCCAGAGGAGCTATTGAGGCCTACATAGGAGATGGAGTTGAGTAAAAGGCCTTTAGGCAAGAGACAAAATGTGGGTCACCTTTTGTTTCTTCTTTAACCTCTTTCCTAGGTTAGCTCTAGGTGTTTCAATGGATGGTCCAACCAAGATGATAAGGGCTATAGGGGATGATGGTAGAGGACATGGATCTATGGAGGAGAGCACTAGGCTAACTAAAATGGGGACTAGGAGTGTTATTACTATAAGTGGTATGCTCTTGAAGGTTGTAGTCATGCCTACTACTCAAGGCATAACCAAGGGAAGCACTAGGAGGACTCCAGGTTGTGAGATGGGAAGATTAGAAGGGAATGAGGAAGCAAGGACAAATAAAATGAATAACGCTAGATGTATTTTGGGAAAAGACAGAGGGGGAGTAATTGGAAATAAAGGGGGTAGAGCCAAACTAGTAGGTACCACAATTGGGAGTCAGAACATGGTGGGAGTGATGGGTGGAAGGGAGATGGGAGGAAATGGAGGAGTGAGTGGGGAATCATAGATGGGATCCTATTAGATACCTTGATCTAGGATTACTCTTGGGTTTCTGGCCACATCAAATCTAAGGGGCTATGGTGCTAGTGGTTGATTTAATTATACTTGGGTTACTTGACATCATGTAGTTTGGGGCTATATCTACCATGGTCTGGTTACTAGAGTTATTAAAAGAACTATTTGAGGAGGTAGAGGAGGATCTGAATCATGAGGAGAATCTAGAGGAGGTAGAGATGGAGTTAGAGGATGAGGAGTAGGATCTATTGGTAAAAGTAGAACTAGAGGTAGAACTCAAGGAGGATAAGGTGGTGGGATTCCCTATAGGATCTTCTGGGAGATGGCTGGAGCTATTAGAGTCAGGTCCTTCATGGACCAAGCATGAGTAGGAGAAGGCACATAGGTACCTTATTGATCCTTATTTCCCTTATTCTTTTTCTTCTTCTTCTCCACTATATAGAATAACACCTCATAGTCATTGATAGTATTCAAATAGAGATCACCATCATCTTCAACCTAATCTCATAGTTGATGTTTATGTAGGTTGAGTATTGCACCAAATGGGATCAAATACCCATCTAGGGTCCCACTATCGAATCTTGCATTTTTCAAGGGTGAAGGAGTCTCACTCAAAAGTTGTCTTTTATATTAAGGGGAATGTCTTTTAGACATGGTGATGTATGGAGATTAGGTGCTATAGGCATGCCTTCTACTGATATTATACACATAACCCAAAGATGCCTTCCACCATTTGATAGGCAATCTCTTATTCTCCTAGGTGGTTAGGGACATAAAAGGGTAGGCGAAGGGGGTCCTTGAGGAAACCTATAATTAAGATCACTATGTTATCCTTTTACAGCCAATAATCCCCAATGGTTATGATAAAATCTTAGATTACTTGTTAGAGCTGGGGGTCAAATATTTATTGATGTCTTATTAGACCACTAGGTAAAGTACTCACATATGTCTTAGATGCGATAGTGGAATTGGTGGCCATAGAGTTTGTATAAGACCACGTGGATAGCTGAGCTACTAAGAACCCATGCAGGGAAGGTTGAAGGATTAAAAGAGAGCATTTCACAAACAACATCTAGCATGTACCTCATCATGTAAAAGTTTCCCTTAGATCAAGAATATATGATGGTGTGGAACAACTTAAGGTTGGTCAATCCACCCATATCTAGGACTTTCTAGGATGTTAGGATCATGTGAAGGAGAGGCACCCACATCTTGTGGATGTGATGACAACCTTGGACCCCAAATAGTTGGTTTAACATGATCATAGCTACCTAGACCTCCTATCAAATGGTTTAGATGGGTTAGGCATTGATATTATCCTTGTTAACCCATTTTTAGTCCAAGTTCTCAACTTAGTCATAGAAGATATCATATATCTCATAGGTGCTCATCTAGACTGACACTAATGCTACATTATAGGATAAAGAGAAGTCCAGGAGGGATTAGTACACATTGAGGGTGTTTCTCAATATATTGACAACTTGGTGCTAAGAGTGGGGCAAGCACACCCATTCATTAACCCCATCTTCCACATAGATGAAATTGTGAAGGATGTCACTCAAGAGTTTGGCATAGGGGAATTAATCTAGATTGATAGGATCTCAATGGTATATACACTTATTATAAGACCTAAAGACATCCTCATACTCAAAATTTTGGTCATCATCCTCAGTAGAATCTATGAGGACTTGCTTAGTTGATTTGAATATGTCATTGTAATTCTTGTACTTAGTCAAGCTAGAAGAGAAGTTGGTGTCCCTATATTCAGGTTCGACCTTTGGGTTTGAGGATGAAACAACCATTGGATTAGGATGGGGGGGGGGGTTTAGGAATATATAAACATATAAATCACGGGATATAGGGGCTCTATATAATATTAAAAGTGAAGAGTTGGAGATTTGTTTGAAGGTAGTAACTGTAAATGTTAGTAATCTTCTCTTAGGTATTTATAAGTGCATGCATACATCCCTATGTATTGATGGCATTTGGTAGATCACTTACTTTGAATTTGAATTTGAGTTGGTGGATGGATTTTCTCTTTATTTATAATTTTATAATTGAATTTAGATCCCATGATCCTCTGTAACCATCTAGATATAACATTGGCGATGGGATGTTTTAAAAGTATTTAACTGGGTCTAGGTTTCCATTATGCTAATACCTAATGCATGGTTGGTACGCGTTCACATATCTTAGAGGCTTCCTAAATAACACTTAATTTATAACACATGTCATCTACTCATTGGTATTCCTAATAATAGTCATCACCTGGGCACATATCCATACTCCATGTCATCCCCCTAGGCTAGGTGATGTGTCACTTAGGGACACATGACACATCCTGATTAGTTCTCTAGTTTTATCCATACTTTATTAGGATCTTCATGGAGATTTAGGTGGATGCTAGTTTATCTATGCATCTAATGACATGGTGGATTCCCATTTATCCATGCTCTCCCAAGCTTTGACATATCTGACAAGTTTGGGGGATTGGTCATTCTCACTCATGATGACATGGTGCCCTTCCCATTTAGCTAGGCTCTCTTGAGATCTGACATCTTAGATAGGTTTAGGGGACTAGCCATCCTGAGTCATGGTGATGTGGTACCTACCCATTTGGCTGAGATCTCCCAGGCTATAACATCTATAATAGGTTCAGGGGACTAGACATCATAATATTTAATGATGTGTCACCTTTCCATTAGACAAGGCTCTCTTAGGCTTTGACATATCTGATAGGTCTATGAGACTAGCCATCCTAACATTCAACAATGTGGTACCTTCCCATTTGGCTAGGTTCTCCCAGGATTTGACATCTTTAAAAGGTATAGGGTATTTACCCTTCTGACTCATGGAAATATGGTGTATTCCTATTTGACTGGGCTCTAACAAATTCAAAAAATAACTAAGAAAAATAAAAGAAATATGATACATTAAAACTTACTTATCAGATGTGGAGATATAAATTTGCCATTAAGGGAAATGAGTCCATTGCTTTGGGAAGGGAATTGGACTCTTTGATATTTAAGTGAAAATTACCTTGTAACATTAGCACCACCTAAAGTAGTTACTTACAAGGGTCGACTATTAGAGGAACATTAAAGAATTAAAAGGTGGGGGGGGGGGTGTGTTGGAGTGGTAAAATAAAATGAAAGAAAAGGACATTGTAGAAAAAAAAACACAATGAAAGAAAAAAAAAACTAAAGCAAATCTATATAATATATCCATTACCACCTCCTATTCAGATTACTCAAAAACTTCAGTATAGGGGACATATGAGAAATAGTGCTTCAAGAACTGCCTATTTACTAGAAGTGGCAGCTCATTGCCCTCAAAGTCCTTGAGACAAAAGGCATTCTGACCCAATATTTTGGCTATTTGGTATGAACATACCTAGAGGGGATCAAATTTCAAATGTTAGCCTTTATTTTCATGGTACTTGTCTCACATTAGGGCTAGATCAACGATTATGAGGGTATTGATCTTTGTCCTCTTATCACCAGGAGTTTAGAATTCACTTTGTCATCTAGTTCCATGAATTGATTCATGAACTTATAATTCATAATCTTGAGAGTGACCAACATGATTGGATCAAACTCATAGACTAAAAGGAAATGAGAAATTTTGAGGGCTTGTTTATACGTAGTGTGGTCTTCTCATAAGGTGAAATTTAGTAATGAGTGCCATTCCTAAGGATTCTCTCTAGTTTATTTATTAATGGCATTTATTAAGATATTTTTAATGGATTCTACTAATCCATCACCTTATGAGTAGTGATTGGATGAGAAATCCAACATGATCTTGTTATCATAAGCCCTTTTTGTGAACTCTATGGATTGAAAGGTAGGGACATTATCACACACTAAAGAAATGGGGATTAAAAAATGAATGATTATGGCATTCTCAAAGAACTTGATGAATTTTGCATTGGTGCTCCTTTTGGTTGAAATTACCTCAGACCACTTGGTGTAGTAGTCTGTGCCCATCAGGACAAACTTATGACCAATTTATGAATTGGGGTTAATAACCATTATGGAATCTATCCCCCATTGTGAGAATGACAAAGAATCTACAATAGGCTGGAGAAGAATTACGACATGTGTTTATGTCTTATCAAAGGTATGTTATTAGTGGTAGAAATGAACATGAGCATGAACATGTCTAAATATTGTGGGATAATAGTAACCTACCTAGAGAACTTTATGAACCATGGAATTTGATGTGGCATGGCTAGCTCCTAGTTTTTCATGAAAATTTTCCATAATATATTTGGCCTCTTCTTGTGATACACATCAGAGGTAGATTCCTTAATGGTTTCTTCTCAATATAACTCTTTTATTTAGTATATAGTGCATAAATTTCAACCAGAGCACTCTTCTCTATGTGTGGTTGAGTCCTAGGGGACATTTAAATTGAGTATAAAGTGCATGTCTAAGGCATCCTAATTTTATTATAGAACCCACTATTGGTACACCTAGTGTACCATGATTATTGGGTCTATTTCCATGATTAGTTGAGTAAGGCATTGCCCTCAAACCAATTTTGATGGCTTTATTTCCAAGTGATATTCTTGAAAGTTTGTCATCCTTTATCCTCTCCTTTTACCTAACTCATTCTTCTCCAACATTTTCTCTATAACTAGGTATGGGATAATGGCATGTACTCTTTTCTAGAGGATGTGATACCTAAATTTATTCACTGCCTTGAACATGGCTTGCCTAGGGTAGAATATCTGAGCTTGACCATCCTTGATATTAGTACTCATAAAATCCACACAGTGTTCTTATCCTTCTAACCTTTGGGTGAGGTGAGTGGTAATGGTGTGTCTTAAGCAAAGGGGTAGATATATAAGTCCTACATATAGTCTAGGATGATGAGGACTGGGGATTACATATTTGCATCTTTGATATCCCAAATATATTTCTTTGATTTTACATGCCACTCTACTTTAGTCTCCTATTTCAACATTTAATTCAAGGCCTTCAGTATTTTACCAAATCCATAAAAAAAATTATTCATGAATTTAATTTTCCAAAATAATTTTTTTATTTCCTTCTTGCTATCAGGTCAAGATAGTTTATAAATTGCATCCACCCTTTCGACATTGATAACGATACCTTATTTTGTGATAATGTGACCAAGAATATTACGTTCGATGACACTAAACACCTCTTATTTAGGTTTAAGTAAATTTCATACATTCTGCATCTTTCATATCAAATACACTTTTTAAGTGGTGCACATGATCTAACCTATATTTTAAAAACATAGTTAGGTCATCCATATATATTATTATGCACTTACCTAGTAGGACCTCAAAGGTAAAGTCCCTTTCCATTTGAAAAGTGGCACCAAATTCGATTAAACTAAAAGGCATCCATTTATTAGAGAACATGCCCCACTTGGTGGTGAAATCAATATTATTTCTAACTCTGAGGTTTACCAAGACCTACTAGTATCCCTAAAATCCATCTAAGAAGGATATCATCTAAGACCTACTAACCACTTGGATCACCTCATCTAGTGAGGTCAATTGGTAGTTGTCTTTATCCAAGGCTTGGTTCAAGTTTTGAAAGTCCACACATAAGTTAGCCATCTAAGTAGACTAGTGATCTGGGAAAATTATCCCCACAAAGAGTAACGTATGTACTTCCTTGTGAATCAAGGGCTCTAGGATTGGGTTTGTCAGCCTCTACCTTTGTCTAAAGGGTTTTTTGGTTAGGTTTTAAGGAGATAGTATGATTGATTAATCTCATGTTAAAAACATTAATATCTCTATAGGCCTAGTAAATCAAATCCTTATATCTTAGTGGTAACTTTGTAACTATTCTAATTCCTTGTCCATCCAAAATGGACCTACATTAGCCATCTAGGAATTATCCACAAGGCTTAGATTAACGAGTCAACCCTTTTGATCTTTGAACTTAGGTTTTTTATCCTAGAAGGTTGGATCTAATGCACCAAACACTCTTTTTAGAAAAATCATCCCCTTTAAGATCTAGTTTCCATAAATATTTAAGATCCCATCCTTATCTAACTCATTTTTAGGGTTATCTCTATCCTTTTCATCTATTATTTGTGCCTCAAATATCCCCCCATTGACAAGTAATAGATGATTTGATAGTCATATTAGAATAACTATAAGTTATTCACATTGTTGAAGATAGAAGATCAAGGGATGAGTTCCATAGAAAACTCTTGTAACTCAATGTCATCAAAAGGGGTTAGGTTCACTACCACCGATACTAGTGACTCTACTACTTAAATTTCCTCCTAGGGAATAGGGATGATATTAAATGCGTTAAATTTTTTGATTAGGTGCCAAGATCAGTGCTTATGCCTTCTAAGGTATGATATTTTATATTGAAAATTAGTTTTGATCTAGTTGACCACTAGTTTAGATTCACTGAATACTCTTAGTTTGTTTGCTCGTGTCTTAATGCAAATTCTAATCCTAGGATTAGAGATTTGTACTCCACCATGTTATTCATGCAAGGAAATTGTAACCTATGTGATTCTTAATTTTTATTCCAAAAGGGTTTTATAAATAGAACACTAGATCCACTACCTTCTTCAAAAAAATATCCATCTATATAAAGAGACCATAGTCTGAGAAGGCTTGGGTTGTGACTAGTTCAGTATTTTGGAAGCTTAGTGCTTAACATGTAGATGCATAGGTCTGATGAAACCAATTTTATCTTCTCATTAATGGTGTTGTATTTAGTGATCATATGCTTCATGCATGGTTCCTTATAAACTCATATTTGGTTGGTTACTCCTCTCTATGGTAATCACATATGCGAGAAATTTGTGACCATATAACCATTTAGGGCTTTGGACCAATCTATGCTAAGGATCATGCCATAATCTTCTAGGATATTAACTACTTGAATATCTATACAATGTTGATTCCTAGGCTTAGATTCCAACTAGATGTGGATGTTTAAAAACTTGCCTCTCACTTTAACCTCTGAATTATCTAACTAGACCACTACCTTGTCTTATTTTATGGGGAATAGGATGAGTTTATCACATATGCCTATTGGCATAACATTAGCTAAGGCTCTACAATCTACTAATCAGTTATGTATATTATTTTTAAACAACTAAATGGTCAAAATGAAAGGAGCGAACTCCATATTACTCTTGTGAATGAGTACATTGGTGTGTGTTTCTCTTGGTTTTGGATGGTTTGTGGGGTAAACATTTGATTCAAATATTTGAAGAAGAGATCACATTGTTCTATGATTTGAGCAAGATTGTGAAGGGTAATGTTATCATCAATCTTCTTCATAGCCTTGAGTATGTTGTAACCTCAATTTATTTGGATTGGTTGGGTTTTCATAGGTGTCTTAGGCTCTTGAGGTATTAGAGGTGGAGGATCATTCCCAACATTTTGGTTTGGTGGGGTTACACCATTATTTGGGGGTGTCTAGGTAGTAAGGGGTTGTTTCTACTACCTACTTATAAGGGTATAGTTGTTCCTTTAAAACTATTGAAATACTTGCACCTCACTAATACCTTCATCTGAATCATTTTATTCTTGTCTATAGACATCCAAGGTTTCCAACACCATGGTAGTACTGGGGTATTTACCTAGGTTAAAGGATCCTGGATGATTGGGGACCACCTCATATTCTTCCATCATCTTTTGGAAGATATCAAAAGTAGACAAGAACTCTATGTATTATAGTTACCCATGTACTTCCATATTATGCACTTGAAAATAATTAGTAAGGTTATCTCAAAGATAGTAATCTCAAACAACCTATTGGGTGAGGGTTCTATGGAATTTTGAGGAAATATGTAGCTCCTATTTGGTTATTGATATGTAATTTTTTTGTTGGATATTTCTACATTAGAGTTAATCACATGTCTCTATAGCCCTAGGAAGTCATTTCTAATATTTTATACCATAAACTGAATGGAAACTAGCTCATTTTTAATGGACTCATGAGGTGTGGTCTGGGTGTTGTTAACCTCAACTAACATTACTTAATGTTGTGTTCGAAGAATAAAATATTGACTCCCTAGGTTTATAAAACCTATTTTTTGGTTTGAAGTGGGATGATCCAATGGGATTTCATGTGTTATAGGGAGTAACTAAGGCATATGTGCATTTTTATTAACACTTAGTAAGCAGTTCAACATAGACATCTATGGTAGCATGAACTTGGGGGTTCAACTGTCTATCCACTTTAATGATGCTTGAATAATTTGAGGAGATGTTTTTTATAGTATCATATCTCCTTAAAAACATGGATGTTTAAGGGTCCAATGCATTTTTATACATTTTAGGTGCTAGTTGAGGGTTGGGTTGGTAAAGTACGGTTACCCAACTATACATATTTTGAAACCTAGAATTGAAGTTCCTAACAGGATCAATGGGCTCCCTTTTTATGAAATCAAAATGTTGGTATAATATACTGGGGCCTATCACTTTCCTAAATTGAATGAGGAAAGCAAATCTGAAATGGTTCCAACTCATGATAGTGTCTTTAAAAAGGTTTATAAACTAACCATAGGTAGATTCCATTAAGGTAAGGGGGAAAAACTTACCCCACATCCCCATGTTCTAATTTTGGGAGTCTCAAAGCAGTCTTTTAGCATGTAATGTGTTCCTTCATGGTTCTTTGCACACCAAGGGTGATATGAGGGAGATACCTCTTAAGGTTCTTGTGTAGATCATGGACAACTCCAGGGATGTTAGTGGCTGAACTAGATAACCAAGCCATCTTAGGCTATAAAATTGAAATAGTTTGCAAGGATGAACTAATAGGAATCATGTTAGGTCTATGTTTATTAGACCTAGGTTTTATATTAAAAAACAAGGGGAATATATCAACCAACCTCGGTGGGACCAAGCCCTGGTAATAGGTGAACTAGTTTATAGCATGCTTCATAATCAAATAGTAGTTATCATGTTGTTATCATCAAACCAAACTCAACATATTCATAAGACCAAAATAAATAAAAATCATGAAGTAATTTTGAGTCCCTCCTTTTAACGCTAGCTATTGTTTTCTCCAATCTATTCTTTATCATGAGATTCTCATAAGATTGGGCATTCCTTGAAAAGGGAAAGGTGTGTAAAACTATAGAATTTCATTCTCTATTTTGGGAGTGATTTGGGATCAACCTAGGTCATGGCTATAGGTATTGGAATTCAAAAATAGAGTTTGTGTGAATAGTCTCCAAGAGTTGTACTATCACCACTAAAATTTCAATCCAATGTATTATTAATAGGTGAAAGATTGTTATGAATACTTGAGTTTTGGGATTAATACTTATAAACACAAGTTGAAAGGGTATGCCAATTCCATGAAACAAACACAAAATATAGATGAGGGTAAGGTAGAGAATGGAAAACTCTAGGTCCAAAATGAACTTAATGAATTGGTCATTAAACTAAGTGACTCTACCATAATTATACCACTTTAGATTGAGTTTCACTAGAGTTCTACCTCTAAGAATATATAATGGGAGGATTTTTAGGGAACCATGAGTATGCCTTTAATGCAAGTTCTCACTAACGAGGAGTTCTAGGGGTTTATTTTAAAAAAAATCATAAACACCATATGATAATTTATATCTTGGAACTCAAATTATCATCACTACTAAAGGGGAAATGAAATAACGTACATAAATATTATAATATCAAAACACATCATAACCATAAAATACGTAAAGAAGAAAAGTATTAATCCAATTAACCTAGCATTTATGATCATTTAAACATGGAGATGAAAGAAAATTAAAACACAAAAGAGACCCTCTTGTAGATAATAGAGATTGTATTCATTAAAAGATTAAATCTTGTTACAATAATCGATTTGGGTGGATTTTACAGTCAATAGTGATGAAGGAAATGTAGGTGAAATCCTAACAATAATATAATAACAATTTCAAGTAATTTTGGTCAACCCCTATAATACAATATGGTTCTGCTTTATATAGATAAGGATTGGGGCTCACCTCCAAAAATCATGAGGATCCCATCATGAGATGTGTTATCCACTCACTAAAGTTATAATCATATTTCAAAATTTGATTAAAATAATCTTTACAAACCTACCATAAATCTATAGTGGAACACTAGTTGACACAAGGAGGTGGTTGAGAGGGGCCAACTCCTAATTGATTTTAATAGGCACTCTAATATTCTAAAGAAGATGACACAAGGCTAAACCCTTTGTGTATATTATCCAAGTTCATTGGGGGGATCCTTGAAGATTACCTAGACCTAATCTACTAGACTTCAAGAGGTTTAGAAGGGTGATTCCATTGATGCTTGGACTATAGAGACCTAGTGGATGCTCACCATGGACTGAGTTGAAAAATCAAGCACTTCTTAGGCCCCTTCCTAGTTTACATTCCCCACTTTTTCCCTCATAACTTGGTTGAATTAACCCAGGTGGATTATGAATTCCCCTTGGTTGAGTAAGTTACCATTTGGGTGGAATATCACATAGATATTTACCACATTGAATTATGTCAATATATTATTCTCAATAGATTATAAAGGTCCAATTGTAATGTGTTCTATGTCTAGCCACTCCTCCCTTGTAGTTATAATGTTCCCATTATATGTTTGGTATAACCTCAAGTTTAAGGCCGGTATTAATTTGAGATTTAGGAACATTCCCTTATTTACCACCACTTGTAGCTTCTTGCATTTCCTATCTATCTATGTAATCCTCTCCATGTAGGTCTATATCCATTGTATAAGTGTATGGGTCTTGACCAGAGTCTCCACTACTTTCCCAATAATTGAGAAAAGTATTAGGAGGGCATCCATGACCTGCCCAATAAGCCTAACTGAGGACATGCATTTCATTTTGGATTCTAAAGTGTGAACCTAGCTCTGCATATCCTCAAGGAGATTTTTAGACATATCATGGGTATCTTGAAGGATAGATAGTGGGTCCATGGCCATATTATCCTCCTTGGTGGAAGTCCTCACCTTAGTGAGGGAGAACATATCATGATGGGTCTACCATATCATCTAGTTCCCCTCTTGGATAAACCTCTGCATGAGAATTTTATTCATAATCTTTAAGGCTTTATCTAAAATCTAATACACATATAGGTCACCTTAGAAAACCATTTATATTACTTGTGACCTCAAGACCATCCCTCAGTTTACGAGGGTGTAGGAGGTGTGGAGGATGAAGTAAAGGGGAGATGAAAGAATTGAAATAAGTGAAAGAGGAAAGGAGTGGAGGTAGAGGGGGAATGGGAGTAAAAGGAGGGGGAATGAAAGGGGAAGACTAGGGGAACATTTTCTCCCACCACTATTCCTGATTGAGGTTCACCTAAGGTGAAATTTCCCCCAAGAATGGGTCATGGAATAACAATGAATAGATGGGTTGGTTGAAGGTAATTCCCTTGGGGCATTGGGTAAGGGAGAGAGGGGGTTGAAGAGTTAAACACCAAGTTAATTCTAATAGGGACAGAGGATCCATTGAGGCCTAAAAAGGAGGTGGATTTTGAGTATAAGTCCTTTAGGTTAGATATGAAGTGTGAGTCACCTTTTGTTTCTTCTTCGATCTCTTTCCATGGTCATCTTTGGATTCTACAGTGGATGGTGTGATCGGGATGATAGGGGGACACAGGGGATAATGGTAGAGGACTTGGAGCTATGGAGGGGAGTTCTAGGATAATTGAAGTGGGGACTTGGAGGGTTCTTACTAGAAGTGGTATGCTACCAAAGGCTGTAGTCACACAATCTATTAAAGGCATTCCCAAGGGAAGCACTAAGAGGAATCCAGGATGTGATATGAGAGGAAAGAAAGGGAATGATGAAGTAAAGACACTAAAAAGGATTGAAGATATGGTACTTGGGTGAACTATGGAGTGGGGTAATTGGAAATAAAGGGGGTAGAGTCAAACTAACAGACACTATAATTAAGATTTGGAATGTGGTAGTAGTGAGGGGTGGAAGGGAGATGGAGCAAATGGAGGAGTGAGTGGGGGAAATTGGATGTGATCCTATTGGGTGCCTTTATCTAGAATCACTCTTGGGATTTTGACCACATAAAATTTAAGGGGATGTGGTGCTAGTGGCTATGCAAGTTATGCTTAGGCTACCTAGCATTGTGTAGTCTAGGGTTACTCTATTGCGACCTAGTTACTATAGTTATTAGAGGAACTACTAGAGGATGTGGAAGAGGAGCTAAAGCATGAGGATAATATAGAATAAGTAGAGGTAGATCTAGAGGATGAAAATAAAGCATTTTTAGAGGAAGTAGAGATGAAACTAGAGCTCAAGAAGGAGAAAGTGGTAGGAGTCCTCGTAGGGTCCTCTAGGATATGGTCAGAGATTTTGGAGTCATGTCCTCTACAGACTAAAAAGGAGTAGGAGGAGGAATTAAAAGACCTAATTGATCCTTATTTATCTTCTTCTTCTTCTTGTCTACTATCTAAGATAACACCTCCTTGTCTTTGATAATGTTTAAATACAGTTCATCATCATCTTCATCTTGATGGCCATAGTTGATGTTGAGGCAAGTTGAGTACTGTGCCAAATGGGCTTGAAATACCCCTTTAGGTTCCTACTACCAACCATTGCATTTTTTAATGGATAAGGTGTCTCTCTTGATCACCATATTCTATATTTAGGGGAATGTATTCTAGACATGGTGTGTATGATGAGTGGGAGTTATAGACATGCCTTTTTTTGATGTTATATGTAGAACATAAAGATGCCTTCCACCAAATAATAGGAAATATCTTGTTCTAATAGGTAGTTAAGGAATCACTATGAAAGGTAGAGGGGGTCCTTGATGAAACCCATGATTGAAATCATTGTGTCATCTTTATATAACCTATAGTCTCTAATGGTTGTGATAGAATCTTGGATTGCCTGTGAGAGCTAGGACATCAAATCTTCATTGATAGCTTGGTAGACCACTAGGTTGCTCACATATTTATTAAACATGATGGTGGAACTAGTGTCTATAGATTTTTTATAATATCACATAAATAACATATCCACCAAGAACCCATGCCTAAAAGGTCAAAGGCTTGAATGAGAACATTCTACAGGCAACATGTAATAAGTAGCTCATTATATATAAGTTACCCATGGCTTACACATTTGTCATGGTATGGATCAACTTGAAGTTGATCAATGCCCCATATCTAGGAAATCTAATCATCTTAGGATCATGTGCAGGAGAGGCACCCACATCTCATTGATGTGCTTGCAGTATTGGCCCCTAAATAACTAGTTTAGCAGGATCATACCTACCCAAACCTCTTCTCAGATGGTGCAAATAGTGTATGAATTAATATTATCCTTGTTAATCCATTCAAAATTGGGTTTATCATCCAAATCACTGAGTAAATCACATATCTAGTAGGTGATCATATAGACCGACATTATCATTACATCGTGAGAAAGTGAAGTTTGAGAAGTAGTAAGCCTTGAAGGTGTTCCTAGATATATCGATAATTTGGTGTTGATATTAAGTAAATCACTCCTAGAAAATGACCTCATCTTGTACATGGATGACCTTATGAATGATGTTTCTCAATAGGTTAGCATAGGGGAACACCTCTAGTTTGGTTATGGCCTGATGGAGTCTGCACTTCTTATAAGACCTAAGGGCATCCTATTACTTAGCATACTATCCATCATCTTCAGTAGAATCTCTAGGGACTTGGTCAATTGATTTGAATATGTAATTATAGTGCTTGTATTTAGTCAAGAAAATAGGGAAGTTAGTGTCCCTATATTTGGGTTCTACCTTTAAATTCAAGGATGAAGCAACCATTAGAGTAGGATGGGGGGAATCAAGAAACTATAAGTGTAAAAGGCATGGGATACAAATTCCTTATGGGATTTTAAAAGTGAGGAGTTATATATTTATTGAAAGGAAATAATGGTAATCATTAACAATATAATCTTATGTCTTTATAAGTGCATGCACACATTCCCATGTATTAATGGCATTGGTGGCTCACTTGATATGAATTTTAATTTGGTTTGGTGGCTGAATTTCCTCTTTATTTCTAAATTTATAATTATTTAGAGCCCATGATCCTCCATCACCATCTAAATATATAAATGTCAATGAGATGTTTTAAAACTATTCAGTCAGGTCCACCTTCCCATTATGTTAATGCCTAGTGCATAATGGGCACATGGTTACATATTTTAGAGGCCTCTTAGCTAACATATAGTTTATGACATGTGTCATATACTCATTAGTCTTTCTAATAATGGTCAGCACCTAGGCTGTAATCTGTACTCCACATCATCCCCCTAGGCTAGGTGATGTGTCACTAAGGTACACATGACACATCTTGATTATTTTTTTGGTTTTATCCATACTTTGTTTGGATCTTCCTGGGGCCTTAGGTGGATGCTAGTTCATTTGTACACTTAGAAATGTGGCACGCTCCCATTTAGATAGGTTCTAACATCTCTAAAAAGTCTAGGGGACTAGCCATTCTAACTCATGGTGACAGGTACCTTCCCATTTGATCAGGCTCTCCTAAGCTCTGAAATCTCTGATAGGTCTAGGTGATTGGCTATGCTGACTTATGATGACATAACACTTTACCATTTGGTTGGGCTCTCTTGGGATTTGACATCTTTGACAACTCCAAGAGATGGGCCATCCTAACATTTGGTAACGTGACACCTTCCCATTTGTTCAAGCTCTCCCAAGCTCTAACATATCTAATAGGATTGTGGGACTAGTCATGTTGACTCATGGTGACATGGCACCTTCCCATTTGTCTAGGTTAACCCTAGATATGATATCTCTAATAGGTCTGGGGGATTGGACATCTTGACATTAATTTATGTGGCTCCTTCCCATTGGACCAAGCTCTCCTAGGATCTAACATATCTAGCATGTTTTGTGGACTATCCATCTTAACATTTGGTGATGTGGCACCTTCACACTCATTTGGACTCTCCTGAGCTCTTACATTTCTGATAGGTCTAGGGGACTAGCCATTCTAACTCATGGAAATGTGTCACCTACCCATTTATCTAGGCTCTACAAGATTTAAAAAATGACTAAGTAATAAAAAGATAAGGAATATGATACATTAAAACTTACCTAACAGATATGTAGATCTCTATTTACCATGGAGGGTAATGGATCTGTTGCTTAGGGAAGGGAACAATACTGTGGGAGATTCAATCAAAAATAAACCTACAATGTAAGCACCATGGTTTATTAAAAAATAAAAAAAAATAAATAAAAAAAACTCCTTATTCCTAAATATAAATGAAAGAGACTTGTCACTACTTGGATAAATATAGGTAGTGCATATTCTGAATATTTGAGCAAGCTTCCATGATGTGATCAAAGAAAAAGACCCTGAAGCTCTAGTTCATGAGATTTTTTAGAGGGGTACCCCCTTTTAATAAAAATATATTAGTCACCCATTTGAAACCCAAAATCCATTCTGCTTATCATAATTCACCCATAAATTAGGTGAAATCAAATAGTTGTGGCAATGGGTAAAAAATAGTTCTCTCAAAGAGTGTAGAAGGTTTTATTTTGTTTTCTTTAGTTTATGTTTTATTTTTTATTTATACTTTTTTATTATTTTATCTAACCCATCATGAAGCCATAAATTCAAATGTTTTTGTGTTTTGGTTTGGTTTGTTTTGGAATATCTAGAACACACAATAGTAGATTATATGCACTTTACTACAGCAATAGATCACCCAAAACAAATTTTTTTTCTCATTAGTATTTTGAGTTGATTTAATCATTCCTTTCTTTGTTAAATTTCAATAAAGTTTATATACAATTTTGAGTGGTACGTAAACTACACCACATCAACAACATAGCTTATGTTTATTCCATCCCATTGAATGATACCTTTCATGACTTCAAATAAAATATATAGACATCCATAATTACTATTTGATATATTTTTTTCAATATTCCATAGTTTTGACAAGTGTATTATACTCTAATAAGGCCATCTACTCTACTTTGTAAAGGGAACTTCTTTTTCTTAGATTATTTCTCATGTCTCAACTTCAACCCTCAAATGCCAATGCATATGAGATGTATATATAAAATCAATGATTCAAAATGTTGTAGCTTTATTTTTGGATTTAAATTGAATATTATGTCATTTTCATTTAACCCCTTAATTTTTTTTTTGATATTTCATTAAGGCATTTAATTCAAGAAATTTCTACAACAAATCTTAAAACATCAACTTATCAAATATGTTATACATGATGGAATATCCATAATTACAAACACATGCTATTGTAATGTATTTCAACTATTCAACAAAATATGACACCAAAAATTAAAAAATAGTTAAATTTGATGGCCTCATGATAGGTTAGATACAATAATTAGAAATGATAAATATAAAATTTGGTGCAAAAATTGAACCTTCTATTAGGCTTCAAGTGTCATTAAGTTTAGTGCATTCATCTGCTCTACTCACTATTTATAAATTTAAGTTGGGAATGGCCTCCATAAATTTAGTAATAAATGAGGCATTGAGTTGGGAATGACCTCCAACAACCAAGAAATGAATGAGGCATGGTTGTCTATGCCACCCACTGGCTTTGAATGGCCAAGTTTAATGTTTATCCCATCATTCAAACCTATCAGCTATGAAACCAAATTAACCTACTCAAAACCAATGGTTTAAGAAAGGAATATGCCATTCCATGAGATGAATCTCAAGTACGTATATTCCAATAAAATATTACTCCAACATAATAAACAATATATTTCTAAAATCTACCATTAATGTTTTTATATGTTTATTATTATTATTAATTTTTTTAGTACTATAGTATAGAACTCAACCCACATTAAAAATTTACATGAAAACTAAATTATAAACTATTTAAAATACAAAGGAAGGGATACAAAGGGAGGTACTAGCTTCTAAATGGCCCTTGTTTTTCTTGTTATTATATTACTATTTGAGATCTATGTATTAAGGTAACACGGAATAATATATCTTTGGTCCATATTTTTAAATACTATAACTTTTCACATTATAATTATATATTGTCTATATTAAAAAGGGTGAGTAAAAGGTATTGAGGAGTTAAAAGTGGGACTTAATTGAAAATAAAATTTAAAATTTGATAGATGAATATTTCCAATTTTAATGTATGATTTATATTTTATAGGTTCATAGAGACCAAACACCTTTTTACTGAGTATTTTTAAAGATAAAATATTCTTTTCATATTTTTCATTGATCTATATATTTTTAATTTATATTCAAGATCCTTCCAATGTTTGTTTTATTGAGCTTCTGGTTAGGTAGTTTACCAAAGCTATGATAATCATTTTTACTATTGTTAACAGGGTGCATACTTGCTATTACTTATTATATAACATGGGAGGAACACACTACCAGATTGAACCCAAGTTTGACCCAAATGGAAAAGCAAGGAGGATGTGTGGAAAATGCTCAACGTTGGTGGTTTCACTGAATTCTTGGAAAAAATGAAAGGGCATGACCAACAATTCTTTGCCTCTTTCACCACCAACCAGACAAAGAGAGAGGTCACGTATCATGCCAAATCTTTCCCCATCACTAAGTAATTCATTGCTTTGGTTACGGGTCTCAACTAAGATGGGATCAAATTATATAGGGGAAATATTGAAAAGGAGGAAAAACATAGGCTTTTTGAGGGTTCTAATATTAGGGCGCTTACTAATGATAAAGTAGGTTTTATGCGCTCTTCTTTCCCTGACCCTTTCTATGTGATTGCCAACATGATTGTTAGATATATCACTCTTGAAGTTAGGTTTAACACCCTCCCTCTGCACCATCTTTTTATTGTAAACCAATTCCATAAGGGACCTATTCTTAGTTTCCCTTACTATATCCTTCAATCCATGGAAGCTTCCATCATTAAGGTTCAAAATCACAAGAGACCCCCTCCCCTGCATCAAGGAATCATTCTCTTTTTACATCAGCATTTTAATTTAATCTCAGTGAATTCTCCTCCCTACCCATTACTGCCAACTGAATCCTCTTCCAAGCATAGGATTCATTCTAAGAACCCCAATTTCCCACTCCCCAATCTTCCCTCCCCAAAAAAGATTCTTAAAAGTAATAAAGGGAAGAAGCGTATTGTTTTGGTGGGAAAAGAATTGTTGTTGCTGAGAGTCTAATGGCTATTAGTAACATGGATAGGGGCATTGATCCTTCTCCCTCTTTCAAAGATAAATTGGCCAATTTGGAAGGCAAGGTTATCATTCTCAATAAGGAGGTTACGCATTTGAATAAGAGCATTAGCAAAAGAAAGATGGGGGATACCCCTTCACTTGATGAAGCCAAAATGGAAGAAGTTTTCAAAAAGCTAATAAGTCTAGAAGGAAGCTTTGATCGGATCAAGAATAGGTAGATTGACTTCTTAGTGATGTTCAAATCCTTTATGGAGTTCCTAGAATTCTGAATTTGATAGATCAACACCTTGGGAAATGTTCATAAAGGCATTTGGAGTAATGGTTTGGCCAAGACATGTACTTTAAGCACCATTGACATGTCTAATCTATCATAAACCATGGCCTTGGGGATCTTCAATACTTTCAAAAACCTTAAGAAGAATTTCAACAAGTTACTCAAGTGAAGACATCTTTTTGGACTATTTTCTCATAGTCATTGGATTTCTACTGGGTTGTTGTATTTTTGCTATGTAGCTACTATTGTTTTTCTATTTTGGTGTCTTACTCTTAGCAATTGGTTTTTCTACTATTGGGCTTCTAAGTCTATCTTGATCTTGATCTTTTATATTGGGCAGTTGGTCCCTCTTTCCAACCACTGATTTTATTTGCTATATCTAGATTTTGAGCCTTTTTGTAATAGGGTATGGTCCCTTCAAAACCATTTATCAATATACAAAAAAATATTATATTTTCATATTTTTTATATTTTTAAAAATAAAATAAAATAATTAATCGACCCTATACTTTCAAGCAGACTCCGCAACCCCATTATCACATGTTGAGGAATTAGCCACAAGGATGACATTGGTACTGTGGATGTAACTTTTTTTACATTAACAAAATTTAGACATTTTATTTCCACTAAGGCCGTAATCCCCAGTCCCATGGTGCTAATAAGCATGTATGTTCCTATTCTTTGTGGTTGTGTTATTTTTAATTTTTTTAGAAATAGCTAAGGGTACCACCACTTTTTCATATATGACAAGAAGGATTACATAAGATAAGAGACTAAACATTGTAAAAGAGGTAGCAGGTATATGGAAATGAGGGCACATATGTCTATCCATTGTGAGATCCTAGAACACTGAGAATGTCACCTCCTAGGAAAACTTAATAGTGGGGATTATTCCAAAGGTCCAGATTGGTAGTATTTTTGGAATGGTTTTGAGTTCCTTTACTTATTCAACATGGCATATCCTCCATGGGTTTAGATTTATTTTCTCATCTGAGAGAAAATAATGGGATTTTTGAATGGGAAATTGTTTAGATCATTTTATTTCACTTTATATACCGATAAGATCATTATTTGAATTCATTTATTTTTTAAATAGTTAAAATTTTAAATCATTTAGAAGTAAAACTGAGGGAGAGGATCCAATAGTCATGTGACCTAACTTTGCACATGCATGGAGCCTAAGTCATGCCATGTTAACACTTAAAATTGATGTTTATGGATAGCTTAACAAGTCTCCTTCTTGATTCTAGATTTTCAACTTATGATGTGTCTGTATGGACCCAACATTTTGATCCCCATGAAATAGGTCCTTATGGGGCCATTTTGGAGGTCTAACTAACCCATATGCATGCTAAGACCAAAAGAATCAATTTAGGGCCAATAATGGGGTGTACACTCCATAAAAAATCAAATAACCATGACAAAAGTGGGGAGGTTAAAATCCCATTAATAAAAAGTAGTCAAAAGTGTGTAGACATGTAGAACATTTATGTCTCATCTCCTACATTTATGACCCTCTACCTCCCATTCATTTTGATGACACTTGGGTATTTCACCCTAACCTTCTAGCATGTTCATCCCCATTTTCATTCATTGTATGTGCAAAGAAGAGGAGATGAAGGCTTTTAGAGATGAAACACTGGTAAGAATAGTGATAGAAGCATGGGCACTTACACTAATTTTTCATAACTGCTTATAGGTGAGGTTTTTTACAACTCACTAAGGTTGTGAGCCATTTTGTTTTGAAAATGTTAATAGCTTTGAATGTCTATAGAAAATCACAATTTTAGTTTCTTTTTCTATCAATTAAGATTAGGCATTTTATGAATTATTTGGCATCATTATATGAATCACATGGGTAATTAAAAATATTTATGTATGCACAAAGCTGAGGACCTACTAGAGAGGAATATTTAGTGGGGTGTGAGCACCATTAGTGGAAGATTTACCTAGGAACCACATGGCTCACAAATTTAGTGAGGTGTAAAAAACCTCACATGTAAACCTCCATCCCCTCTTCCTGCTCATCAAAATTAGCTATATATTTAGTGATGAAACACTATATAAAAGAGGGACAAGAGGGTTAAGATTATAAAAATACAATTTTTTTGTGGGATTATCGAATGCGTCGGTGAGAACATTTTGTTGTTGACTAGAAATATCATTCAAAGTCAATCTTTGATAAAGGATTCTATAAAGAGTATTCACTATCAAAGTGTGAATTTGAATGTTATTGATAGTGAAATGATGGTAGCCATATCCATTCATGATGGTATTTTTAACATGGTAAAACCTTGTATTTTGTTTGGCTATCAATACTTACATGTTATTTTTTAAACCTCATCGACCATATGAGGTAATGGTCACATGGATTGGACTATTTGTTTAAAAAATAGTCAACCCCTTGTCACCTACAAGGAATGTGAATTTTTTACTTTTATAGGTTTTTTAATTTTAATTTATGTAAAATGGATTAATGGGTGTAGGTACTAGGATTTACAAAGACATAATTTATTAAAGTTTTTTATTTACCTATCGTTACTTATAGGTGAGGTATTTTAAACCTCTCTAAGACTATGAGCCTTTCTAGTTTAATTTTTTTTAATATGGTTTGTAATGTCATTCAAAACATTTAAGTCTTATATTTTGCTCATCATTGGTTACAAATGATGTTTTCAATGTTTTCTATGTGTGAATCATTTTAAATTAGTAATTTTCATATTGTGAATGCAGTGGTGAATAATTTTTGTTCACTATAAGAGTCACTAAAATCCACCCCATGATAGAGGAGTTTGTAAAGAAAATCCACTACTATGGGGTAGCTTTCAATTCTTCTGAGAGTGTATGATAAATTCCATCACTTCCATCAATAGACTAATTTCACATATAAGTGGTGATAACAAGCGAGTGTAAACGCTCATATTGCTACTACTACTATTATTAGTGTGTCATCTCTGAAACCCTCCATCTCCTCTTCCCTGTTTACATAATGAATGTGAATAGGGATGAACATGCTATAAGGATGGGGTGAAATTCCCAAGCATTGATGAAATTAATGGAATGTGGTTGGTCATAAACAAAGGATGGTGGGACCTAATGCTCTACCACCTTGATTAAGATGGTAAGGCATTTAGTGACGAAGTAATATAGAAAAGAGTTAAGACTACCATTGATGTTTGTAATCCATAATACTCATTTTGAATGATTCACCAACAATTACACTAAATTCAACACATCTTAATTAACATAATGACCAAAAAAATTACTAATTTTTGTACAAACATTCAAAGCCATATTAACTAATTTTTTTAATAATTAGTTGATTATTTTTGTTTTAAAGTTATTTTTTTTAGTTGGTTAAGTACCAAAAATACTATAGGAATGTCATTTGCATGATTGCAATTACTAAAAAACTTACAAATAAAATTGAAATAAAACACTGTAATATGTTATATTATATTATATGTTAATGTTCAAAGGTGTTTGTTAGTGAGCCTTACACATTTTTTTCAATCATGCTAGACTCTAGAATTTAATTTTATATTGTATGTTATTATTCATCAATTGGAAATATGATTTTGGTTTTTTTTGGTGAGCCTTACACATTTTTTCAAACATGCAAGGATTTGGATTGCATCAGTAATAAAATTTGAAAGAGAAGAAAATAGAAGATAAAGGGCACATATAATTGAGTAGAAGATATTGTATAAAAGTAAAAATTAACTTTTAGAAGTTATCACATCGCATTGTACTAAATTTATAGGATTTTAATTATTTATAGTTAGTGAAAGGACATATTGTAGTTAAAAATCAATATAAAATTAATATTTCTAAACCTAATTTTTACATTTATCCATGCAAATATTAAATTTAGATATTAGTAGTTGAGATAATGTGTACTAATAATACTACACTATTTTGTATATAGGTTAAATAATTTTTATGAATATTTACAAAATACCAATGTTGAAGTATTAGGTTTTTATGTGTTTGTAGTCAATGAAAATATTATCTACTTTTAATAAAAAATATGTTTTAGAGTTGGACCCCATACCCTCAACTACGCTCATAACTATTGGACCCCACTCAACTATTGTCTCCTCTCCCTTAGTATTTTATAGAGAAAATATTGAGTACTTATATAAATTATTAAAATATGAAACACAATCATATAACACAAGGCTTATATAGTATTGGAATAGTTTTATTTATTAAGGTTAATGTTTTAATTTTATTATATATAGATTTGATAAATATTAAGATAATTTTATTATTCTCTTGGTTTATGGTAGGTCTTAAAATAATATTATTTTCAATATATATTATTACCTAATTAATTTAAAAAATATATTTAATCAAAGTTAAACTATTGAAAAGTAAACACAATTTTTGAAAATCATGATTAGATGAAAAAAAACACCAAGTTGTTTTAGACCTTTTAGCTACATTGTTTGGAAAGGTATGAAGTTCTTATGAGACTCTCTATTTGTTGTCTATTTTTTTGGGATAAGAATAATATCACTTGTAAATAAGTATTCTTACTATATTTTCCAGAGTTTGATTTTTTCACCTATTTTTTTTGGTATGATTAGCTTTGTACTATATTATTTATTAAATTAATGGAAATCTCTCTCTCTCTCTCTCTCTCTCTCTATATATATATATATATATATATATATATATATATAATTATGAACTTATATGTCACTTCTCTAATTTATATATTATATAAGCATTGATATTTATTTGATATCTATTAAGAACATGAAAATGGTTCCTTAAATTTATATATTATTATAGATATTTAGAAATAATTTCAAGCATTTATTAGTTACAAAATTGTATTATTTTAGAGTATATGTGTATTTTCTGATTATTAGTTTAAATCAAGGGTTATTAATGTGTTTATGGTTATTTTCATTGTTTACATCTTTACTTATCTCCTCTCTTTTTCTATCTCCTCTCTTCATTTCTATTTATGTTTCTATGTATGGTTCCCCTAAGAATTTATATTGTATATTTATAATGATTTTAGGATTTTTTCCACCACAAAAATTTGTAGTTTTATGTTGTCTTTTTTTCTTGGTTGATATTAATTTACATGTCAATAGGGTTATAATTTAAATTTAAAAAGGGGTATATAAATCTAAAGGAAATATGATAGAGTATGTAGCATCTATAACACACCAACTTATTAAACATTTACAAATAAGTATTTATAGAGCATTCATTGTAGTATTGAAGTTTATGGTAGAAACACATTGTATTATAGGATTTCTTTATTGAATCATCATTATATTTATTTGATGTATTGTATTCCATATTATATAATATTGAGGGTCTTGATAAATGGTCAGTGCTTAAAAACTATGTTGTCTTTAGATACATATCCACATATTTTTGAAACTTATATTTGACAAATACAATCATTGAAATAATTTTTGGATGTTAATTGACTCTAAACACATATCCATAGATTTTTGAAACTTAGATTTGACAAACACAATCACTGAAATAGTTTTTGGATATTTGTTATTATTAGAAACATGATGTATACAATTTTGGATCCCAAGAATATGCAATGTATGATATTTGAAATGTTTTTTATTCATACTTACATTTTGAAGTTAACTTCTCCAAATACTATTCCAGTTTGTTTTATACACTCAATTTTAACCACAATATTTTAATATTTAATTTATTATTAAAAAAAAAAAAAAAAAAAAACAACTCAAACTCTTATAAATGCTGATTATCATTTATTACTCCAAGTTTAAGTTAATTAAATAAACCTTATTTTACTAGTTTACTATAATAAAATGTATATACGAGAAAATGTATTACATATAAAACCCAATTATTAGTACATGTCGTAAGGCATGGTAATATATATATTTTTATTATAGGTGATTAATTTACATAGACATTTGTGTAGACAAAGACACCTATTAATTTTTATTTTTATTTATTTTTGGCAAAAATCAAAATAGTTTGTAATGTTTTCAATAATTTATTATTTTCACCATAAGGAATTGCTTTCTCTTGAAAACATTCCACCCAATCATAATTTGTTGTTGGGTAAAATTTTAACAATTTCATATGGTTAAGGAATTGTTTACTATTATTTTTTCTTTGGTGTTAAATGATGATTAAATACAATGAACATCCTCCAGTGAAAGCATGTAGAAAAAAATAGATATTTAAGATAATCATAGTTACATGTATGAAAATAATAAATATTTGGAAAAAAATAATAATTAAATGTGTATTCCTTATTTTGGATGCATACGATGTTCGGGGTTGACAACAATACTTCAATCAAGAATGGATGCCATCTATATACAAAGCCACTAAGGTGTTTAAACATAAATATTAAAAGTGAATTCATTTTCCAATAAAACAAAATCTCATTAGGACAACTTAGCATTATGAATTTTACTGAGATGTGTATAATTTATGAGATCTCAAATGTGTAATTAGGGTAGATATTTTAGGCTACCCACCAATATAATAAAAAGTTATGTATCAAGAAATTTTTTTTTAATGAATTTTTCTACTCCTTTAGTTTTAGATGAATCATCAAAAAATATAAATGTATATTTACCATTGGAAATAAATTTTTAAATTCATATGATGAGAATTCACAACACTGCTATTATACCATATGATTATAATTACTAGTTATAATCTTATGTAATTATCATCCAATGAATTTATTGAATGTAATTGTTTCAATGTAATTACAATAAATTTTTATCTAAAAAATAATTATAACATTAAATTTTTGGCTATAAATCCATTGATTTTACAGTTTAAAAAAATGCAGGCATGATAGGTCATTAATAACAGATGGAGGTACACAAGTGTTTGTATCCTTCTTTGGCTCCCAGCATCAATTTATAAAGGGGTTTCATCCTTGACACAAAAGCCATTGGAAAAAACTACTAAATGAAATAACATATTTGAACTTGAAGTAAACTACCTAGAAATAGTCTACAACCATCTTGAAATGGAAAAAAGTATTTATTTTTGAAGATGCATACCATGTATGAATTTTTTTATACCATATATAGTATATTTTTAAAAGATTAATTGGATATTGTTGAAAGAGATCACTTACTAATTTTAGTTGGTAAGGTGCAATCAATACTTCCTTTCCAATAGAGGAGGATAGGCACAATCACTGTCTTCTTTGAATCACTATTCCTGATGAGATAAAAATGTATTTCCACATAGATACCTAATGTGTTGGAAATTATCTCCAATGTATCCTAGTGAGCACTTGTAAATTTAATTTTATCCTTCGATGGTTTCTTCACAGGTGCCCCCATGTTCACTCCAAAATGATTTTTTCCATCACACATCACCTACTCATCACAAAATTTACCCATAACACACAAAATCATAGTGTTATTATTCAATAATTTTAATGTCTACCACATTATCTTAATAGGATTAAGGTAAAATTATCCAATTTTTTTATACCTTGACTCTTACATTCAAAAATAGATTTAAATAAAGATAAAAATAACAGGGTTTTTAGATTCACCCAAAGAATGGCTGATCTCCATTGAGTATGGAGGAGTGGTGAGGAAGGTTGGCATATGCATTATCTATCATCATCACCTCAAAACCATACTAATATGGATATGTTATCCATTTAAAAAAATTACGAGTTTATGGACAAGCTCCCTGAAATTATTGGTGTTCATCTCTACAAAGATAGTATATATTATAGCTTGTTTGTATGATGTTCTACACTCAAAACTTGTAGATCCCCACTTATTTTAATATTTGAGAAGGGCTTGGTATTACATCATGGTTTTCACTTGTTTAATTAAATCGAAACCAAGAAATATAATGAACTCAATAAAACAAAGGCAAATCTATGACATTAATGCTTGTGAAGGTCTATAATGGCACAAAGCACCCTTTTATCACTTTTTATTTTCTATTACAAAACCAATTTGGAAAATACCCAGTCATAAAATATGTTACCATCAGCACCCACTACCAATGCTTCACACATGTGTTATGTGTTAATGACCTCATTAAACATGTTCATTTTCTTCCCAACTATCAACCATGTCATTGTGTGTGACAACGTACATTAAAAGCTAGACTTACATATTTTACATATATTTTTGGATGATTTTTATTACATTTGATTTATTTTCTAGCACATTCCATATTTTCACATACGTGCATTAGTTTATTTCCATGTGTCTTTCTATCATTTTTTTTTTTAATATAATCTTTTTAATAAAAAAATTATTCATATAGTTCAACCTTCATGTTTTATTTTAGATAAATATAAACATCTTACATTTATTATTTATTATATCTACTATATATAAATCAATTTATATTATCATAAAAATAAAATATACTATGAAAATAATAATATAGTAATATCATATAATAATACATAATATAACATATTATAATAACATTAATAAAGTTTTAATTGTAGGAATATTAAAATGAATAACAGAGTATTCTTTCCTAACACTTCATGTCAATAAGGTGAGATGGGATTGATAGTCATGGGTTTAGAGTGAGGTATGAATTCTAATTAAGATTCTTTCACTTCCAAAAAATCTACATTACCAAAATAAATAATTACATCTATTACAACATAACTATAATCTTCAGTATAACATCTCCAATGCTCACAACAAAAATTATAACAACCAAGGTAGTTCCTAATTTTGTATATAATATATTTATATAGAAGTTAGAGAGAGTATGTAAATTTTTTTAGGAATTTGAACCAAAGACAAATAGACTGCCCTAAACTCAAAAAACTTATGTTCTTAGTGGAAATTTTGCTTTTCCTCCATTCAAATAATTAAAAAAATGTGCATTATTATTATGAATACAATGGATGTTGTTAGTGTTAATGAATATGAGAATGGAAAAATATTGTAAATATATGTATTCATATATATTTTCATATCGAATGTTGCATTAGTTGACTACATTACATGGGAGCCACCTATTTTTCAGCCTAATTAGTTTTAGAGCAGTCTAACTACGTTTTATATAGTTAAACACAATGTAAATTTTCATCTAATTAGTCTTAGCCTCATATAAATTTGATCACCATGTAACTATATTTATTCTTTTATTTGCATAATACAATATTTTAAAAAAAATAAATCATATCAATTCTAGATAGAAAAATGACACTACAAAAGAACATGTAATATCGACATGTATCAACTACATATAAATCACCCAAATCAATATAGTGCACTCATAAGATAACCATAATTTAATATACAATTATATCTAGAAACAAATCATTAAAAAAAATACATACAACAACAAAACATGCTCACAAAAAATGGCAGGTTATTATATCCTAATTCCTCCTTAAGCAAACTTACTTGATTATCCATCAATATTTATAGTTCGTAATTTGATTTAGTTATTATTTGATTAAGCTATGTGTTATATGTTGTTATGAGATAATTGAGTATTGCTTTGATTTAATGATGACATTGCTATGAGTTAGTCATAATTTATATTATTTACATAATGATCATGGTAATTTATTATTTTAGTAGCATTTTAGGATGTATATATGTCATGATGCGTCGAATAATTATCTTCTTGTCTTAAGTTGTATGTAATAGATATTAATCCCTTAAATCATGATGGAGGGAGAGTGTCATAAAATAATGTGCCTTAGATGGAGGTGTTGAGAGATGATAGAGGAATGACTAGAACCTTGCACACACCATATTAGTTAGTACATGATTATATGCATAGTTTAGTGGTTAACATTAGTATGTTTTGGTGATTATTTTCATTTAGATAATTGATTATACAAACTAATTATGTGTTAGCTAAGTTAAGGATTATGTGGAATTAATCTTGTGGGATTTATGTTATGATTGTTTTAATTTGGTCTGAATAATAATGTGTTATTTACCATTTTTAATGGCTGAATTCAATTGATCTTATATTAGTCATTTTAGTAAGAAGTCATTATGATTATTTATTTTAAGAGCTTAATTATTTTTAAGTCATATTATTTTGAAATAAAGCAATTGTATTTTATTTAAAAAAAATACATAAATACCGAAAGTGAGTAGAAAGTTTATAATTAGTAATGAAAATTTAAAAAAATAAAAAAAACATAAAAAGAAAAAATCATGGAAAAAAAGAAAATACAAAAATAAGGAAAAAGGAGTAACTTTTAAAAAAAGGAAATAGTCATACAAAGAATAAAAGAATGGAGAGAGGCACAACATAGGGGAGAAAATGAGAAAGGAGAAGGGAAATACAACATGGGATTGGATAAAAAGAAAGGAGAAAATAAAAAGGGAGTTTTCTTAGTTACTAAGACAAAGCTTTTTGAGAGGTAGGCACTAATCTTGTGAAGTATGAAAATTTACTTTGTTTAATATATATTAATGGTTTTTAGAATCCATGAAATCTAATATATATATAGTATGCATCCTAATTAGATGAAAATCATACAACATAGATAGATTCCAATAAAGATAATGATGAATTATAGTTAGGGAATTCCACTATTTGATGGACCATTGATGAAGGTGCGATATTGATATAGTTAATTCTAACTACATCTATGTTACTAATTGAATTTATCATTATAGTACTCTAGGATTATCTAACTAGCATATATATAGTACTCTAGGAAAACATACATATAATAAATATCATGATTCATGGTTTCATGTTTTATATATATTGATTTAACATGAATGAATCATAATTACATGAAACACACATACATATATAAAGACATGGAGTAATATATTCAATAGTTAATTAATTTTATTGCATAGTACTATATTTTAATGTTAGTAATTAATGCACCATTTGTAGGATCTCTCTCAAAATTAGAGCTGCTGTAGACACCCTAGATTTATATTCTTATCTTATCTACAAGCACCAAGCAAACACATACTTACAACCACCATAACCTTAACTAGCATCTTGGAAGAATAGTTAGTTAGAGACCAACCATGCTTTAATGCTTTTAGGACTTTAGTGTCTGATACGAGGTATATAGAGAACCATATCAAGTGTGGTGGTCTATGTAGGTTTATGCATCATTTTGAAATTATTTATTCTAACAAGTAAACACAATGATGCATATGTATATTTAATGAAGTGACTTCATACAGAAAAGGGTATATAAGGATTTATATAATTGAATATTATAAATCATTGAATTGAAATAATTAAACTATAGGATATGAATCCTAATTTAAGATATGCATCAATTTGAAATTATTTATTTTAAGAATTAAACACACTTCATATTTAATGAAGTGACTTCATATAGAAAAGGGTATATAAGGATTTATATAACTAAATATTATAAATCATTGAATTAAAATATTTAAAATATAGGATATGAAACCTAATTTAAGATGAGAAATCTATAGATTTATATATATGAATAGTAGTATATACACAAGCATCTATATTTAAATAAAGAATGGTGGTATATATAATGGTTGTATATATAATGCCCTGATTTAAATAATAAATCGATCTAAGGTATATATAGTGAGCTATATAGGATATATTTAGTGAATTAATAATATATGTGTATCTTATAATATATGTATACATATTTTACTGATAATACCATTACTTAGTAATTTTATAGTTATCTTATAATATCATTTTTATCTTATAATATTATCTGTTTTATCTTAATTTCTAATACAATGAACTACACAAGACATGTAACGATTCAATAATATCTGCGTTATCTTATATGACAAACTAATTAGTGTTATATTATAAGTGATATACATTATATTATAAGAATAAGAGCTACTTTCCTATGTTATTAATAGATCAAACTTCATTGCTAGAGCTCTATAAAATAATATTAATTCAATGAACTTCATAGGATAATATAATCGAGTAAGTGATTATATATGAACTTTGATCATATTATATTTTATAACATGTGGTATCTAATCAAATGATATTATAAGTAGTTAAATATTACAATATCTATGTTATTTATACATAAAAAATATATAAGTGGATATTCATTAAGAGGATAGCATATTACATATAACGTGATATATATAATTTATCTTATATATCGTCTAATTTAATGTCATGCCTTCCTTTTGTGATCTTTATATCAAAATTATATATATATATATATATATATATATATATATATATATATATATATATATATATATATATATATATATATATATATATATATATATCATCCCAAAGTAGTTGTAAAGAATGCTCATTAAGAGGATGGTGTATTTCCTAATATTAAGTGTATTGGTTAGTTATGTATTGGTCATATATTAAGTGGATGTTAATGTTGTGTTCATATAGGGTTGACTGATCATCTACAAGATCTATTCCAAATTTACTAGAATCTTCTGAGAGAGCATTTATTGAGTATAGTTTCCAAAGTTGTCATTGAACAATAGGGATGTTTAATGGTTAAATTTATTCTTAGATTTATTGTTAGATTTATAAATAAATGGATACATATATATAAGGCATATGTGAAACAAAGTATGAATATAGTTAATGTACAAGGGTGTATGTATAGGAAATATATCTATATATGAATTTAGGTATTCATATAAAAATATAACATATATATTAGTATTGGGTTTATATATATATATATATATATATATATATATATATATATATATATATATATATATATATATATATATATAGTTTAATTTATTGTTAAAATAAAATGTTATTTTTTTAGGGATAGGAAACTATAACCATATGAAAATAGTCTCCTAGAAATGTAATAAGTTGTTATACATATAAAGTATAGATTAGTTTATGAGTTGTTAGACTCACTGAATTTATTATAATTCACTGTTTGAAATTGAGTAGTGTGTACATGAAAATGATAGACTATGATGTTTTTACTTATCATAGAATGTACTACATTTATATTTACTTATAAAAATTAGATTATATAGTCTAAGCATTGATTATCCCTGGTTGGTCTAAATTATACTTATTTTTTTAAATATTTATTTGTTAAATAATATTGTGAAAATTCATTCATACATTTGATAGACTAAATGTATGCATTTTTATTATTATTATATTTAGCATGTTTTATGCCTACTAGTAGGAAGTAATATGTATGAATATATTGGTTATATTTATATTAACCAAATCTCACATTGATGGTACTAAATAAGTAGTGAGATAGAATTCAATAGCTTTCTAGTATCACCAATGCCAGACAAAGATAATCCATTCAAGTAGTGTGTATGAATTTGATTGATCCTAGAGATCAATAACTATTGAAAACTTTGAAAAAGGTAATGTATGATTTCATATGTAAGGGGAAACATCAACCCCTGATGTTGCCCCTAATAATTATTTTTCTTATAATTTCATATGTATAATTTACATATTTGTGCAATATTATGTGACAATGAATTTATTTATGGTACACTGCATGTTCTTAGAAATCATATAGCACATGGGTACTAGCTTGTCTCTTTAGATTTTTGCACTTTCACTATCTACTCATCCATGAAGGGATGGCCATTCCCTAATGGTGGATTATGTAGGGGATCGATGGTCCATGATTGATGTTTAAAAGTGATCATATGATGCTCTCCCTCACCATAATATTACTTATTTAGAGATGACAGTTGAGATTGCCATAGATAATAGAGTTTAGGGAACTTATGTTGCATGGAGCCATGCATATTATTTATTTTAAACTGTATTGTATTTATTATTATTGAAACTTTTTTCGTGATTATATGCTATAATTTTCTTATTATACATTAACAATAGTGGCTACATCTTTGTACCAGTCATGGTTAGAAATATGTATTTTCTCTCTATATTCAGTTATACTATGTTTCATATGATGATAGTGATCAATGATGGATGGATGGCACATACTTATTTTATGGTTATCATACTTAGATTTTTCTATCTGGATCACTAATTAGATTCTTGTGGTGTAATTTAATAAAATAAAACATCATTTAAATTTTTTAATAGTGGGGATGTTACATATGTTATTGAAGATACGACTTGAACTCTAAGACTAAATGAGTCTATTAAAATTTTGTATCTTTCTATTTACTAGAAAGGAGATGGTGATAGCTAGAGTATCTAGAGAGGGTCTGTCAAATGTCAGTGATAGTAACCTTCCATTGATCTTAACTGATTCACCACTAAGCAATATAAAAAATTGGATCAGATTATCACATCTATAATGAAACTAGGGACCAAATTTTAGATATAGAGCAAGAAATTCATGGTCATAAAGAGGAAGAACATTTAGATAAACCTAAAGAGAATCCTGGTGAGAAGGAAAATGCTAAAGATATGATATCATAGGTAGTTGTAGAGTTGGCTAGAGATATGGAAAAAATGAATCCACCTATGTTCGATGGAAATATTTTGGGTGATTACGCTGAAGCATGATTGACTGATATAGAGAAGTATTTTGAGATTTAAAACTATGCTAAGGTCACCAAAGTAGTTTTGAGATCTTACCAGTTAGATGGTGAAGTAACTACATGGTGGGCCAATAAGAAGTTCAAAATGAATCTTAATTTGACTACCAATACATGGTATCATTAGTTTATATTATTTAGATCACAATGGCTTTCATAGTTATACTTTGACTAGAAGCTCACAATTTTTTAGAATCTAAATGAGACTTATTAATGAATGAGTACTGGGTGTAGTTCATCAAAATTATGAAGTATATACCTTAGTACTATGTAGATGAGAGTTTTAGAATTAAAAATTTCACCATGGGATTGAAACCTTAAATCAGTGGAGAGGTAGATGTTTATAAACTTCTACCATGGACCAGGGTTTTAAGAAGGTAGTCAAATAGAAAAAAAGTTAAAATCTTTTGCATAGGCTAGTGACAAGTTTAAGAAAAAAATTTAAAGTTTTAAAATAAATTAAAAAATAATAATAAAAAGAATTGGATTTGACACTCTAGGAGGCAGTTCAAAAATTAAAATGTAAATTCAATAACAGTTTAAGAAATAAGAAATCAGGGAATGGTTTTTAAAACAATTTTAATGAAAATCCAATAGGATAACATGAAAGGACCTCTTAGAGGTTGATTCATTTGTGGAGGTGACCATTATGCTCATGAATGTATCCAAGATAAGTCAAATAACAAAGGTCCTACTCCTTAGTAGGGGACTTTTTAGTAGTGTATTCATGTAGCAGTTGATAATTGACAAGCTAAATTTCAAGCTTTATCCATAGAGCTATCAGGTATTTTGTTCAAACATTTAGTTTCCATTTTGATAGATACATGGGACATATAATGTTTTATAAATCGTAAAATTCTTAGTAATTTATCTAGAAGAGATGGAATAATGACAAAATCATGGTCGATACAATATGGAGATTATTTAAAAGTCATGGTTGACAAGTGTTTAGTCGAAGCTAAGATTAGCTTTCCTGAATTCAAAATAGTAATAGATCTATATATAACACCACTAGGATCATATGATATGATACTAGGAGTCTACTGGCTTGCTAAACATAAGGCCAAAGTTGATTGGTACATGAATAAGCTTGAGTGTTTGGATGATTTTGAAAATCAGACACAAATTCAAGGTGAGAAGAGGGAGTTAAGGCTTAGGCATATTTATGCAATATTACTCAACAAGGATTAAAGAAAAGGATTTAAATTATTTATTAACAATATTAATGAGTTGGAGGAATATAAGGAACTATTCCGTGAAGATTACCCATTCTTTAATAATTTTCAAGATGTGTTTTTAGAAGAACTGTCAGGATTGTCTCCTATATATGAGTTTTATTTCTCTATCAATATCATACCTCAATCAAAACCATATTATAAGACATGATACATGATGACAACCACTAAATTAATTGAATTTAAATTTTAAATCCAAGAATTGTTATCAAAGAGGTTGATCAGGTCAAGTGTGTCACCATGGTGTGCACTAATTATCTTTGTCAAGAAGAAGGATGATACCCTTTGAATTTGTATTGATTATAGAGCATTGAATAAGAAAACTATCAAAAATAATTATCCACTACCTCATATAGAGTATCTTTTCAATTAAATGTATGCATAAATAGTCTTTTCTAAGATTTAGTTTAGAGTAGGATACCACCAACTGAGGATAAGGTATGAGTATATTTCGAAGACAACATTTAGAACTTGTTATGAGAATTATGAGTTCACAATATTATCATTTGGGTTGACAAATATTTAGGTAGCATTCATTCATCTCATGAACACTATGTTAAGAAATTATTTAGATCACTTTGCCTTGGTATTTTTTTATGACATTATTATATACTTTAAGAATAAATAGGAGCATCTTCAACATCTAAAAATAGTTCTTCAATAGTTTTAGAAACATAAGTTGTATGGAAAGTTTTTTAAGTGTGAATTTTTTCAAGAAAGAGTGAAATATCTAGGACATTATTTTTTTAGATGATAATTTTGTAAATTTAGCAAATATAAGAGCTATTATGGAATGGTTAGTATCAAAGAACATGCATGAGGTAAGATTTTTCATGGGATTAGCAGGTTATTATAGGAAGATCATTTCATTTTTTATAAGATAATTTGATTACTTTTGTTCATCTTAAAAATGAAAGTTTTAGCTGGTCAAATAAGTGTGAAGTAGATTTTCAAAAATTAAAAAGAAGGCTTACTTCAGCACTAGTGTTAAGATTTCCTAACCCCGATGGTCAATTTTTAGTGATCATAGATGCATATAGGGATGGACTAGAATCATTATTTATGTAGGATGGTGTAATAGTAGCTTATGAATTAAATAAATTGAAGTCTTATGAGATGAACTATACTCGTTATGAGCTAGAACTTGCAGTAATTGTGCATGATTTACAAGTTTGGTAGAATTACTTGTTGGTAAAACTATTTGAGTTCAAGATGGATAACTTAAGACTCAAGTACATCTTCACCCAACCAAATCTGAATGCTTGTTAGAGACACTAGCTAGATTTATTGTCTGATTATGATTTTGATATCAACTATATTAAAGTAAATAAAAATAGGGTAGCTTATGCCTTAAGCCATAAGAGATATATAGTAGTTGTGGCTATTATCAAGATTAATTTTAGGAATTAATTGATCAAATTTTCACCAAGGGATGAAATATACAATAAGGTTAGCAAAACATTATCTGTAAATGCTCAAAATCCTAGGTATAAAGTATTTATATTAGAGAGTGATAGTTGTTAATCATGGCTATTGATGTCTTAGGTTATCATTGATGTTGAAAAGATCATATGGTTCTAGTGCATGAATGAAAAAGAAGCTATGTTTGATATTTTAGAGAGATATATCAATTTTGTAGGTCTGTAAGGATAAATACAAAGTTATGAGGCATCCATAGATGTCTTGGTGAAGTTATAGTGTGTCACTTGATCATTTGGAAAGAGAAACATGCATATTCTAGCTTAAGAGAAGCTATACCATCGTTGCACATCATGTAGATATGAATGAATTAACAAGTTTGTGCATTTAATGTAGGTACTCAGAAAGTCAACCAAGGATAAAAGATTTCATGAAGTTGTTGTCTATAGTGCAAAGAAGGTACCCTACAAATTTAGACTCTTAAAATATTTTCTAGATCAAGCTATAAACCTTGAAAGTTACTCTTGTAGATTATCTGGAATAGAGATTGCCAAGTTTAACTACATTGAAGTCTAAGGTCACTAGTCAGTACATCTAATAGTGAGTGTTCATCATCTAGATTATGATTCAATAGTGCAATTGAAATCAAATTATCAAAGGTTCTTGAGATTAAATGTGTTTTTGAAATGTGTCTCAATCTCATTGAGTTGATATAATATCAATAGTTCATGCATGTTCATATAAATAGAGATCAATAGTGTGGGTTGAGTCAAAGAATCAAATGTGTAGAAGACACATAGAGCTGGCAAGTGACATAATCATGAGAGCTCTGATCTAAAATCAATGTTGAGCATTACAAGGTAAATTCTAATCTAATTCTAAAGATATTGATGGTGAATATTTATCTAAAGTTACTAGGGAGCATGAGATGATGAAAAAGTTTTCAATGTTTAACAATTTCATAGTGATCGTTGGAATTTAAATATACCAATTAAAGAAGGAAAACCAATCTATAGTTTTTGAGCTATATCTTTTGATCCAGGATGAATTTATTGATGTAGTCAAAATCAAATTTGTAAAAAACTTCAAGGCACATATAGATAATATAGTTATAAGGTATGAATATTCATAAATTCAAAGTTATTAATCTTCAAAGTAGACTATTTGTTCATTCATGGTGATATTGTGTACAAAATTCTATTTGAGAAAATTATGCTATAACAAAAGAGTTTTTTGGTGGGAGTAATCACCTAAATATATCTTATAGATAATATGGAGTGGACCCATGAATTTTAAAGTGATATTGTGTTCTTTCTTTGCTTAATGAAGTGCTAAAGGGGTAATAGGTCTCTATGAGACCTATATGGGCTACTAAGGCCTAGTTGAAAGGCATAGATACTTAAATGTAATCCATGGATGTTATGTCTGACCTATGAGGATGAATTTGAGATGTGTGTTATAATTTTATATATCTTAAGGTTTAAGGCAAGTATTAAGGCCAACCTAGATGTTGACATTCATGAAGACTCTATAAATAGTGAAGACCAAGGTAATGGTTTTTAGACTTGAATGTGAATGTGTTGAGAGAAAAAAAGATAGAGATGACAAAAAAAGATCAGAGAGAGTGTGATTAGTGGATGGACTAAATATTAAAAAAATTGAGGATGAACAAAGAAGACTAGAAAGATCCAAAAGGGGTGTTTGGATGCATTGCTTGTATGCACAAGTTGGAGTGTGTGTGAAGAGTTTGAACGAGAGTTGTTATACATTATTTCTCCAATCAGATTGAAAGGCTATCAGAGTTTTAGATTTATTTATTTAATAGGTGTTGTGTGGTTTCTCAACATCTAGAACAAGTGGGTGCTCTTTGTGAAGTGAGTGCTTCACTAAAAGGTCTCATGTTTGTGATCATCTTATAGGATAAGTAGTCCATATGTTTATAGGTTTGAGAGTGGTTTTTATTCTCTAAGATAGTTTCTCATATAGACCTTGTGTTATGTGTGTGATTTTAAATCATCTTTGATTATTCATTGTTATGAACATATTGTATGCTTTATGAATGCTTGTGATCGTAGAGTTTTCAAGGATTAAAATTGATGTTTGAAATATCTTTCATCATTGATTCACCCTCCCTCAAAATTATTGTATCTCCAATAATTGGCATCAAAGAAGGATCTTCATTTCAAGTTTAACCTCTTAAAGGCGATCATAGGTATAATGAAAGACAAAGAGGCTAAGATTTTTCTTTAAGGTGAACTAATATGTTCTTTATTAGAACTCAAATGTTTAATGGAAAAATATGAATGTCTTAAAATAAAAACTTGAAATATTGAGTAACATGATAAATAGTAAAAACATAGACTTGAATTCCTCTATATGTCATGAGATTCTTTCAATCATTGATAGTGTGAAGACATAAATAGGAATAATAGAAACAATAATAAAAAATTTGTAGGTTGTGGTTGATATAAATTTAAATCAAAGAATGGATCAATTGGAAGGTAAAGTTATGAATTATATTGATGTTCTTTTATCTAAAGATAATAAAAAATCTAGCTATATAAAAGAATATGTGGATGAGATGTCTTGGGGTATTTATGATCAAATAAAAGGGGTGATTAACATGAAATCTATATTTATGTTTTCAATGGACACTATTATACTTTTAATGAATATGGTCATAGATATAAAGACTGTACTTACTCTCCAAGGAGAAGAAATGAGGTTCCCTATTATAACTACAATCAATAGGGACATATAGGTAAGTATTAAAAAAGGGACTTTTAGAAAAAGGACTTTCAAGTTATTGATACCATCAAATGGTTCAAGAAAGAAGGAGCAAGACTCAAATGAAGAATCCATGTTTGTAAAAAATTCCTTACATACTCAAGAGGATGTAAAAAAATAAATGGTACATAGATAGTGGATGCTCAAGTCATATGACATGAGACAAGAGTAATTTTATTTATCTCAAAAAACATAATTTAGGTTCAGTAAGGTTTGGTGATAACAACTCTAATAACATAGTTGAGAAAGGTTCTATAAGTTTGGATAATGGCCATACTATAACTTAAAATATTCTATATGTAAAAGGTTTGAAACATAATCTTTTGAGTGTTATCCAAATGTGTAAACAAATAAATGTTGTGAATTTTCATGACAAAGTGTGTGAAGTGAGAAGTTCCAAGTCTGTAAAATTAATTGCAAACATTCACAAGGTAGATAACAACTTGTATGTGTTCCATCAATCTAATAATAAAAAGTGATTCATGAATCAATTAGAGGAAAAATGGATCTAGCATAGAAGATTTAGACATATAATCTTTAATAATTTAGTAAGGATCAGTTCAAAAAGACTAGTGAGGCATATGCATAAAATCACTAAGATTCCTCATACTCTCGGTAAGATATTCTTTCATGGAAATCAACTCAAAAGAAGATACAAATTTAAAGAGTATTATACTACAATACCGTTGGAGTTGATCTACATAGACCTTTGTGGACTTATAAGAACTCAATTCATTTAAGGTAATATCTACTTTATGTTATTAATTGTTGAGTTCACTAAAATGACTTGGATATTTTTCTTAAAGATAAATCAGAAGTTTTTAGAAAATTTAAAGCATTCAAATATCTTGTTGAAAATGAAAAAAGGATCAAGAATAAAGTATGTAAGATCAGATAGAGGAGGTGAATTTTGGTCTTATGAGTTTGATGAATTTTGTGAGGAACAAATAATTATAATACAATAATCTACTACTAGGATACCTCAATAGAATGGGGTAGTTGAGAGGAAAGATAGAATTGTCCAAGAGATGACTAGAACCATGCTTCAAGATTCCAAAATTTTATATAGTTTTTGGGAAGAGGATACCAATACTTCTATTTATATCCTAAGTATATTTCAAGTTATATAAAATGGTGATAAGACTCCATATGAGCTATGGAAAAATAGTGAAAATAATTTTAAATACTTTAGAGTGTTTGGAAGAACATTTTTTATCAAAAGGAATGAAGAAAATATGGGAAATTTTGACTCAAGATCTGATGAAGGCATAATCTTGGGTTATTTCTCCATAAGTTTTACTTAGATATGTTTCAATAAGAGACTTCAAAAAGTTATATAAATCTCTAATGTGAGAGTTGAAGAGGCAGGTGACATTGAGAAGCCCAACTTGTATATAATTGACACTATTGATGATATTATTTTATATAATTAAAGCATACTTGATTAATCAGATGATGAAGAAGAAGTAAGATATGATACTAAATCTCCTTCTAAAAGAATATAGAAAGATCATCTAGTTTCCCAAGTTATTGGAGATGTAAATGTTATTTTGTAGACTATGAGGAAAACATTGATCAATCAAAATCAATAAGACACAACTTTGTTATCCAATATTGAACCCCAAAACTTTCTTAGAAGCTAACAAAGATTAAAATTGGACATTTGACATAAAGGAGGAACTTGATCAAATAGTAAAAAATGAAACATGGAATTTGGTTCCTAGGCTAAAAGACAAAAATGTGATAGGAACTAAGTGGATTTTTAGAAACAAGATGAATGAGAAAGGAGAGGTCACAAGAAATAAGTCTTGATTGGTGTGTAAAGGATATACTCAAGTTCAAGGGATAGAATTTAATGAGATATTTGAGATTTGGTTCCTAGCTTAAAAGACAAAAATGTGATAGAAATTAAGTGGGTTTTCAGAAAGAAGATGAATGAAAAATGAGAGGTCACAAGAAATAAGTCTAGACTGGTGTGTAAAGAATATCGTCAAGTTGAAGGGATAGAATTTAATGAAACATTTATTTCTGTAGCAAGAATGGAAGAAATTAGACTCTTTATATCATATACAAGCTTCAAAGGTTTCAAAGTATTTCAAATGGAAGTGAAATTTACATTTTTGAATGGAAAATTAGATGAAGAAGTTTATATTGAGCCACCTAAAGTTTTTTCAATGATAAGTAATCAAGAATGTGTTTACAAACTAAAGAAAGCTTTATCTAGTCTTAAACAAGATCCTAGAGCTTGGTATGATAGATTAGATAAGAATTTATTGAGCTAAGACTTGAAAAAAAGGATAGTTGACAGTAATTTATATATCAAGATAAATGACACTCATTAATTACTAGTAGTAGTGTAGGTTGATGACATAATATTTGGTTCTGACAATGACAACATGAGTAGAGAGTTTGTAAATACTATGAAGATTGATTCTAAAATGTCAATACTAGGAGAGCTTTATTTCTTTTTAGTATTACAAATTAGCCAACTTAATGAAAGGATACACATTTCACATGCAAAATACATCGAAGATATGCTAAGAAAGTTTGACACGCTGGATTCTAAGCCAATGATTACTCCAATGATCACTAGATGTAAGTTAAGTAAACAAGATGAATCACCAAAAATTGATCAAACTTCATATAGATCCATGATTGGAAGTCACATATACTCTACTACTTCTAGGTCTAATATCATGAAAGTAGTGTGCCTTGTAGGAAGGTTTTAAGATGATCCCATAGAATCTCACTTTAAACTAGTAAAAAACATCTTAAGATATCTCAAGGTCATAATAGAGTATGGTTTATGGTACCCCAGGAGTAAATAATTTACTCTAAGAACATATACTGATGCAGATTAGGTAGGATGTGTAGATAATAAGAGTACCAATGGTTGTGTTTTATTCATGGGTGAATGCTTGGTATTTTGGCTAAGTAAAAAACACTCCTTTGTATCTCTATCAATTTCAAGAGTTAAGTATATAGTTGCTAATTCTTTTTGTACTCAGGTAATGTGGATTAAACGAACCTTGGAATATTATAAGGCAAGATAAAATAGACCTTGTCCTATCTATTATGACAATACTAATGAAATTAGTATTTTTAAGAATTATGTTATGCGATAAAAAACCAAGCACAGTCCTATTAGATATCATTTCTTAAGAGAACAAGTAAGTAATCAAATTGTTAAATTGGAATATGTGTCTACAAAAGAATAAATTGTAGACTTTATGACTAAACCATTGACAAAGGCCACATTTGAGTATCTAAGATAAAGCTTGGGAGTCATCTCCTTGTCTATGAATCATTAAAAGTTCATTTAAGTAGGAGGATAATGTGTTGTCATATTATCTTTATCATGAAGAAGGTTTGAGTTATGTATATGACAAGTTGTGTATGTTATGGTTCCATGAGAGTGTTTTTGAAAAGATTCTAAACCATGATGGCTTGTAGAGGATATAGAGAAATTGTTTTGTTGCTATGAGATCCATATTAATTGAAGAGTTAATGGTAGACCTAGTTCATTGATAATACTTATATAAGATGTTTTTTAGATAGATCATGGAGTTAGGGGGAGCTTTATAAGCTTTGTGAGCAGTGTGTTAGGTCCAAGGATCAAATAAGTCCAAGTTCATATTGGTGCATATCTAAGGGGAAGAAATTGATTCATATGATTTAAATTATGTAAGTATCTTAAACATATTAATAGCATTTGAATGCATAAATAATGTTGAAAAATTATTGTTAGCATGTTGAGGAAGAGACCCTTTGTCATTAATGTCAAAGGGGAAAAAGATCAAAATGAAGAAGTTTAAATGAGTAAAAAGTCATTATGAGGGTGTTTTTCCATCGATGACAAAGGGGAAGATTGTTGAGCATGGTCATTGATTTTTTAAGTTGTTATTGATATCAAAAATAGCATATGGTTCTAGTGCATGAATGACAAAAAAGTTGTTTTTGATAGGTTAGAGAGATATGACATATCTACAAGTCTATATGGATAAAGAAGAAGTTGTGAGGAATTCATAGATGTCTTGATGAAGTTTTGATGTGTCACTTGATCATTTAGAAAAATAAAGATGCATATTCTAGCTTAAGATAATCCAAACCATCAGTACACACCATGCAAAGTGAATTAACCAACAAGTTTATGCATTTAATATAGGTACTCAAAAAGTCAATCAAGGTCAAATTTTTTTATGAATTTGTTGCTTATAATGCCAAGAAGGTATCCTAAAGATTTGGAATCTTGAAATATTTTCTAGCTCAAGTTATAAACTTTAAAAGTTGCTCTTATAGACTATGACGGGCCAAAGACTATCAAGTTTAACTATGTTGAAGTCTTATGTCACTAGTCAATAGATCTAATGGTGATCATTCATTGTCTAGATTATGATCCAACAGTGTGTGTGAATTCAATTTGTCAAAATTTCCTAAGATTAAATATGAGTGTGACATGTGTTTCAATCTTGTTGAGTTGACAGAAGATCAATGTTTCGTGGGTGTTCCTATAGATAGAGATCAATGGTGTAAGTCGAGTTAAAGAGTGAAATGTGCAGAAAGCACACAGAGTTACCAAGTGGCATAGTCATGAGAGCTTTGATATAAGATCAATGGTGACCATTGCAAGGTAAATTCTAGGTTAACTATAAAGAGGTCAATGGTGCATTTTTGTTCAAAGTTTCTAGAGAGCACAAGATGATGACAAAGTGTTTGATGTTTAACATTTTCATAGTGATTATTAAAATTTGAATATTCAAATTAATGAGAAAAAATTAGTCTATAATTTTTGAGATATATCTTTTGATCCAAGGAAAATTTATTAATGCAATAAAAAAAAGTTATAAAGGACTTGAAGGTGCATCTAGAAAATCTAGTTAGAAGGTATGAATATTTGTATAGTTAAATTTATTTATCTTGAAATTTGATTATTTGTTCATTCATGATGATACTATGTATAGAATTCTGTTTGAGCAAATTGTATTTTAATAAAAAAGTGTTTTGGAAAGATTAATCATCTCAAGTTGTGTTATAGATCATATGGAGTGGACCCATATATTTGAAAGTGATCATGTGTTCTTGTTTTGCTCGACGAAGTGCTAAAAGGGTAATAGGTCTCCATGAGACCTATAAGGAATATTAAGGCTTAATTGAAAGACATAGCTACTTATGTGTGACTTATGGATGCTATGGATAATTTGTGAGGATGAACTTGAGCTATGTTTTAGCATGCTAGATGTCTTAAGGGTTAAGAAAATTATTATGGCTGACCTAGATGTTGACATTCATGAAGATTCTATAAATAGTGAAGACTAATGTAATGGTTTGTAGAATTGAATGTGAATATGTTGAGAGAGCAAAAGAGAAAGATGAAATAAATAGATCATAGGGAGTGTTCTTATTGGATGGATTGAAGTATAGAACATATTAAGAATTAGATAATAAGACTAGAAAGATCAAAAAAGATGTTTGGATGCATTACTTGTACACGAAAATTTGAGTGTGTGTAAAGAGTTTGAAAGAGAAAAGTTATACATTATTTTTATAATTACATTGAAAGACAATTAGAGTTATGAAGTTGTTAATTTCATAGGTATTATATGGGTGATCAACATCTAGAACAAGTGCGTGTTTGTTCATACTTAAAGATGGGTACTCCTTATGAAGTGGGTGCTTTACTAAAAGGTCTTATATCTATGATCATATTACAAGACAAGTAATCCATATTTTTTTAGGTTTAAGATAATTTTATTCTATAAGAGGATTATCCACGTAAATCATATGTTATGTGTGTGATCTTGCATCATCTTGCTTATTCATTATTATGAACATCTTGTATGTTTTACAAATGTTTGTGGTCATTGATTAAGAGTTTGAAAAGATTACAATTAAAGTTTAAAATAACTTGTATCATTGATTCCCTCCATCTCAATGATTGTACCTATAATAATACTTTTTTGTGATACAATGGAAGGACTTATATACAAGATTGAGACAATCTATAGAGCATAGTGCTAAAATAATTACATAATTTCTCATACTCAGGACATCTAGGAGTAACCAATATCATGTTAGAGCTTAGACCATTTTATTTATGGAAGGGAAATAAGATATATGAATTATACTTTATGTCACATTGTTTGTAATGTTAGTGAGTGAAAGATGAACATGTGCATCCAACTAGTTTGTTATATTTGCATGATATACTGGAATAGAAGTGGTAGGTGATTTGTATGTATTTTGTCCAAAGATTACTATTGTCACAAAACAAATATGATTTGATCTTGGTAGTAGTTGAAAAAGTAACTAACATGGATTATTTGATACCAATAAAATTGACAAATGATGCACATATTCTTACGAAAAAAATTGTAAAAGAAGTGTATCGATTGCATGGATTTTTAGAGAAGATCATTTCAGATCATGACCCAAAAATGACACCTATATTTAGGATAACTCTAAATTTAGATTTAGGTGTGCAACTAAATTTTAATACTACATATCACCCAGTGATTAATGGTTAGACTGAGTGAGTTAACCAAGTGTTAGAGGATCTTCTTCATAATTTTGCATCGATCAACAATACAAGTGAAAAACTTATCTTTCATTGATTGAGTTTGCATATAATAACTCATAATAGTTAGCTTTGAATATCACTATTTGAAGCATTATATGGAAGAAAGTGTAGGACATCAATCAGTTAGAATAAGTTAGAAAATAAGGTAGTCTTTGGCCCTAATATATTTTCATAAATGTAAGATCAAGTCAAAATAATTAGGTAGAGATTGCCCAAGGCCAATGATAGGTAGAAGATTTATACTAATTTGAAGAGAACATATAGGTAATTTTTAGTAGGTGATTAAGTGTTCTTGTAAGTTAAGCCAAAAAATAGTTCAATTAAATTTAAAAAGTTGACAAAATTATCACTAAGATATGTAGGAACCTTTGAGGTATTATAAGTGGTCAATACTATAGTATATAGTCTTGGATGATCATCATCCCTAGCTCTATTACATAATGTCTTTCATGTTTTTTATCTTAAAAAAAATATAGCTGATCTTACGCATGTGTTGGATTGAAATGCTTTGTAGGTTCTAGATCTCTGAATGGTCATGGTAAAATAAATCACAATAATTAACACTCATAAACTTTGTTTATATAATAAAGAGATGTGACAGTGCAAGATCTTGTGGGACCAATACTCTAAGGATAGTGCTATTTGAGAGGATTATGATGAGTTGTATAGGCGATTTTTATATTTATTTGCTTGATTTGATACTTCATATGATGTTATTTTTATTTTGAATAATACTTTTAATTTAAAACTTAAGTTTGAATAAGTGTCGTTAGAATGATGACTAGATTTAGGGTGGAAGGATGCTACGTCTTGATTCTTCACTAAGAAAATTTACTTGAATATTCTTGGATATTTATAATTGATAATTTGTTGTTTATTATTTGATTAAGCTATGAGTTATATGTTGTTATGAGATAGTTAAATATTACTTTGATTTCATGATGACATTGCTATGAGTTAGTTATATTATATATTCTTTACATTGTGATAATGTTATTTTTTATTTTAGTAGTATTTTATAATGTATATATGTCATGGTATATAGACTAACTACCTGGTTGTCATAAGTTAGAAGCAGGAGAGATTCATCTCTTAGAGCATGATGGAGAGAGAGCATCATCAAAAAGAGTGACGTAGATGAAGGTGTTGGGGTATGATAGAAGAACGACTAGAACTCCAAACACAACATATTAGTTAGTATATGATTATATGGATAGTTGAATGGTTAGCATTAGTATATTTTGATGATTATCTGTATTTAGATAGTTAATTGTGCATACTAATTGTGTGTTAGCTTAGTTAATGATTATGTAGAATTAATATTGTGGGATTTACATCGTAGTTTTTTTAATTTGATTTGAATAATAATATGTTATTTGCCATTTTTAATGATGAAATGTAAATGATCCTACATTATTCATATTATTAAGTCATTATGATTATTTATTTTAAGAGGTTAATTATTTGTAAGTTATATTATTATGAAATAAGGTAATTGTTTTTTATTTAGAAAAAATACATAAACACCAAAAGTGAGTTAGAAGTTTTATACTGATGAAGAAGAAAAAAAAAACAACAAACATATAAAGAAAAAATAATGGAATAAAAAAAAAATTGAAAAAAGAAAGGAAAAATGACAGCGTTTAAAACAAGCCAAAACTCATAAAAAGAATGGAGAGAGGCGCAACATAGGAAAAAAAAGAAAAAGAGAAAAGATAAGGGAAAGGTAGCGTGGGATTGGAGAAAAAGAAAGGAAAAGAGAAAAAAAAGGTTCTATCAGACACCAAGATGAAGATTTTTGAGAGGTAGGTACTAATCTTATGAAGTTTGAAAATTTACTGTGTTTAGAAAATATGATGATTTTTAGAATCCATGACATCTAATATATTTATTATGTATTAAATGAAAATCATACATCACAGGTAGATTCCAATAAAGATAATGGTCATTTATGGTTAGGGAATTCCATAATTTGATGGACCATTGATGATGGTACATGATTGATATTGTTAATTTTAATTGTGTCTATGTTACTAACTGTATTTCTCAGTACAATAATCTAAGATTATTTAAGTCACATATATATAGTACTCTACGAAAACATACATATAAGAAGTATCATGGATCATGGTTGCATGCTTTATATATAGCGAACTAACATGAACGAATCCTAGTTACGTGAACTCCATCCTCACCCCCCACTCCCACACACAGATATATAGCAACATGGATTAATATATTCAGTAGTTAGTTAATTTGATTGCATATTGCTATATTTTAAGATTAGTACTTAATGAACCATTTGTAGGACGTCTCTCAATATTAGAGCCACTGTAGATACTCCTAGCTTTATATTCTTATCTGATCTACAAACGCCAAGCAAACAAATCCTTACAGCCACTGTAGGATTAACTGGCATATTGGATGAAGAATTAGTTAAAGATCAACCATGATTTTATGCTTTCAACACTTTAGTGTCTGATATGAGGTATATAGAAAACCGTATCAAGTGTGGCAGTCTGTGTAGGTTTATGCAGCAATTTGAAATTATATTTATTTTGAGAAGTAAACAAAGTGATGCATATGTATATTTAATGCAGTGACTTCATTAAAAAAGGGTATATAACGATTTATATAAATGAATATTATAAATTGTTGAATTGAAATCATTAAACTGTTGGATATGAATCCTGATTTAAGATGAGAAATCTATATATTTATATATATGAATAATAGTATATACACAAGCATCTAGATTTCAATAATGAATGGTTATATATACAGTGACCTCGTTTAATTAATAAACAAATTTAAAGTATATACAATGAGCTATATAGGATATATGCAGCTAATTAATAATATTTGTGTATCTTATAATATTTTTATATACATATTTTACTTATAATATTATTATGCACTGATTTTATGGTTATCTTATTATATCATTTTTATCTTATATTAGTTATCTTATAATATCGTTATTATCTTATAATATTATCTCTGTTATCTTATATTATAAAATCGATGTTATCTTATAATATTATCTTGGTTATCTTAATTTCTAATAAAAATAATTGCATAAGACATTCATTGATTCAAAGATATCCGTGTTATCTTATATGGAAAACTAATTAGTTTTATCTTATAAGTGATATACATAATATTATAAGAATAAGAGCTACATGTCTGTGTTACGAACATATCGAACTTCATTATCAAAAATCTATAATATAATATGAATAGAGGAACTTCATAGGATAATATAATCAAGTAAGTGGTTATATATGAACTCTGATCATGTTATATTATGTAGCATCTGTGGTATCTAATCTGATGATATTATAAGTGGTTAAATATTATAATATTTGTGTTATCTTATACATAAAAAAATGTTGATCTTCATTAAGAGGATAACATATTCCCTATACATATAACCTTTTATATACAATTTAGCTTATATATAGTCTAATTTAATATTACTCCTTCCTTTTGTGATCTTTATATCGAAATTAAATTTATATATAGAAATCATCCCAAAGCTGTTGTAAAGAACGTTCATGAAGTGGACGATGTATTTTCTGATATTAAGTGTATTGGTTAGTTATGTATTGGTTATATATTAAGTGGATGTTAACACTGTGTTCATATAGAGCTGATTGATCATCTATGAGATCTATTCCAAATTTATAGGGATCTTCCAGGAGAGCATCTATTTAGTATAGTTGCCAAAGTTGTCATTGAACAATTGGGATGTTTAATGATTAAATTTATGATTAGATTTATGGTTGGATTTATGAATAAATGGTGACATATATATAAGGCATATGAAAAATAAAATATGAGTACAGTTAATGTATAAGGGCTTATAAATAAGAAATATATCTATATATGAACTTAGGTATTCATATAAAAATATAATAGATATAATCATATTGGTACATATGTCTAAATTTATTTTTTAATGAATTGTTAAAATGAAACATTATTTTTACAGGGACATGAAAATATAACTATATGAAAATAGTTTCCTAGAAATGTAATAAGTTGTTGTACATACAAAGTATAACTTAGATTATGAGTTGTTTGACTCATTGAAATTATTATGATTGATTATTTGAAATTGACTAGTGTGTACATGAAACGATGGACTATGATGTTATTTCTTATCATAGAATGTAGTGCATTTATATTTACTTATAACAATTAGATTATATAGTCTAAACATAGATTATACTCTAGTTTTATAAATTGTACTTGTTTACTTCTTATTTATGTGTTAAATAATATTATGGAGATTCATTCATATGTTTGATGAATTAAATATATGCATTTTGATTATTTCTATGTTTAGCATATTTTATGCCTACTACTACGAAGTAATCTGCATAAATTTGTTGGTTATAATTATATTAACCGAATCTTGCATTGTGGGTACTGAGTGAGTAGTGAGATAGAGTTCACTAGCTTCCTAGTATTTCCAATTCCAGATGAAAGTAATCCAATCAAGTGATGTGTATCAATTTGAATGATCTTAGAGATCTATAACTATTGGACTTTTTTTCAAAGTAATGTTAGTTAGACATTATAATTTTATATGTATAATCTACATGTTTATGTAATTTCATGTTATAACATATTTCTTTATGGTACATTGCATGTTCTTAAAAATCATACAATACATAGGTACTAGCTTATTTCTCTAGATTCTCACACTGTCACTATCTACTCATCTGTAAAGGGAGGGCCATTCTCTAATAGGGATTGTATGGGGGATTGATGGTCCATGGTTGGTGTGGAAAAGTGTTTGCATGATGCTTTCCCTTCCCCATAATAATACTTATTTAGAGATGACACTTGAGATTGTCATATATACTAGAGTCCAAAGAACTCATGCTCCATGGAAGAATGTATCTTATTTATTGTATATTGTATTGTATTTATTATTATTAAAACATTTTCCTTGATATGCTGTAATTATTTACTTATTGTACATTGACAATCGTGGTTGCATGTTTGTACTAGTCATGGCTATAAATCTGCAGTTACACTCTATATTCATTTATATTATATTTTATATGATGATAGTGATCAATGATAGATGAATGTCACATGCTTATTTTATAATTATCACACATATATTTTTTGTCTAAATTACTAATTAGACTCTTATTATGTAATATAATGAAAGAATAAATTGTTTAAAATTTAAAAAATCTCATATTTCTAGGTAGATCCTAGTGGGGATGTTACATAGATGCTTGTGCTTCAACATGACCCTTGTTTATAGTACACACCTTCAATGAAATAAAATAAACCACTACCTTTAGCAAAGAATTGTGCACTTAAAATTAATAGGTTGTCATTATGTATAAATAGTGTTAATAATGGCATCTATCCAATTAGACTTTTTGGAAAATAAAATTATATTTTTCACATTTAATAATATTTTAAATTTTCACATTAGAATTTGGACATAATAAAACAAAATACTTATAGTGTTAAAGTTAGGGTTGAATCTCAACTATATTCATGGTCTTGAATGAAGTGGGCACTGAATTGTGCATGATAGGATGGGTGGGAATGGGGATGATGGAAATGGGGATGTCTCCTTCATAACATACTGATTTATATTGACCATTTTTTAAATGATCATTTATATGAGGCTATTCTACTAGTCCTTTGCTTAGAGGCCTATGTAGATAATCTAAATTTAAAGCATGGAGGTGTGAAAATTTATACCAAGGTTGTTGGACGCTATCACTAATTAAAATTTTTTGAGGCTTGTGTTAGAGATTTATTCTTGTTGTTTTAATCTAGATGAAGATATTCAAGAGAAAGGTTATCATACCACTACTAGTTTTGGTTGGGACCTAGTTGTTGATTATTGTCATTGATGTCAAAGGTGCATCTTGCATGAGGTTGATGTCAAAGGTAACTATTCCTAGTTGGTAGTGTGTTGATGTGATAAAAGGAATTTAGAGAGTGTTTTCATTGTAAGGATGTTGTCATGAAAGAGAATTTGAAGTTAAATAATTCTTTATATTTACATGAAGGTACAAGTCATTGATGTCAAAGTTACATAGGAAGCCTAGTCATGACATGAAGAGGTATATGCATAAACTAAATAAACACAAACATGTAAAGGTTTTATGGTACTATTTGAGCATGTATTTGAAGCATTGAAGAACTCACGAGAGTTTTAAGGTAAACTTATAGGGGTAGGACATTTAGATTAAATCTACACCTAGACCTCTCTTAGACCCTTCTTAGCCTACTGAGCTATGAAGATATGATTTAAAAGCAAGTATGCATATGTGATCATGAACAAAGGTAATATATGTTTTTTAAATCATTTTCACAAAATTTGAGCCCATGGTTTGAATGAAATTGTAAGAAAAATTGTTTTAGTCCTTCTCAAGTTCATAGAGTGAGGTCTCAAGACCTGAGAAACACTTTCAAATGTTTGTTGGCATGTGTAACCTCCACATGGGAACTAGAGATATTAAAGAGAGATAGGGAAGTTTGTTAGATATGATATCCAAGCATTATTTTTGGTTTTAAGAGTCAGTCATTTATGAATAATCATTAACACTAGAACCTATGTTAAACCTCCCTAAAACCTTAATAAGGACCTAATGTGAAAGATATTGTTTAAAATAGCCTAGAATGGTCTCAAATAATGAGAAAAAATATTGGATCATGTATTTAAATCTCCTAGGTACCTCTAGATTGTGATGGTTAGTCATATGAAAGATAAAATGCATAGATACAAGATTATTTCTCATGATGTTATTGTAGCTCTAAGAAGTTGCATTAGTCAAAAAAGCAAATTTATGGGAGAATAATCCATAGAATCATATTACATGTACATGATAGTTTATGGATAGGTTCCACTCTTCAAGTATTCTAAATTGGTCATCCAAATTAGCTAATCATAGATAGACCTAATGGTATAAACAATGAAAACCCTAGGCAAAGATGCGAAGATAGATTTGAGGGTTTGAGCTTGTAAGATTGGTGTAAAACAGTTCAAGAAGAGTTTATTTATGTATTTTGAGTGATGTTCATTCTTGGAATAAGTTTTGGAGATTAGTGAATATGGTGAAAAGTTATTCACAAAATGACCTATCTGGTTCAGATAAGACTGTGTGATATAAGGTAAAGAAATTGGTCTACAAGACTAACATTTGGCATTAGACCATATGAAAATTTTATCTAAAAATAGTATATATATCTCATAGGAACATTTACATGCACCAAGAGTCATGAATAGTGTCTAAACAAGTGTTGGAGGTCTAAGTCACCATGACTGGTCTTTAAGGTAAATTTATAGTTTTGATTGAGTAAGTTGTAGAGATGTTCTTGAGTCCTTATCTCTTAAGTGAAAGTGTTCCAAATAATTGGTGACGACCTTGAAGTCATGTAGTACCTATCAACATGTTTTTTTTGTCATAATTCAAAAATCTTAAGGTTATTTTAAGCCTTATTTTTTGAGATAAAGTTTTGAGGTATACAAGCCTAATAGGATAATTTATCCTAAAAGATATTTCATGGTATTAATGAAAGATAAAGGTATAACCAAGCATGGATGAGGTTATTATAGCTCATTTAATAAGTGATTTAATGGTTTTTAGTTATTGGATAAATCCATATGGGCACAAGATGATCAAGTTTTGGTATTAAGAGGACATACGTAATGCAATTAGGTTTCCATGAGACCTAAAAGAGAAATAAGGCCTAATTCAAATGTTGTAGACCAAAATGGGTTTAAATTTCATTTGAAACATGTTCATAAATTGTCCTAAGCCCTATTCTATTGATTAACTAAGAGGTTGAATGTGTATGACCTATTAGGAATTAACCAATATAAGAAAATAAAATATTTCATGGAGATCATAAGGACATTTTTAAATGAGATCATAATATCAAATAAAAAGTGTGATGAGGTGGTTGAGTTGGTGCTATGTTATTTAGGAAGTTGGTGCTTCCTTGCAAGTGGTTTCTTGTTAAAATCTAGTCAAGTGGGTGATTGAATTCATTGGGGTTGGTGATCTAAGTTGAGTTGGTTCTCAAAAATATTTGATATTTTTACTTATAGGGAAGTATTACATTTTCAAGGAAAAAAGTGGATTTTTTCCCCTTCAATATTTCCCACTCATTTATGTGTTCTATTTGTTATGATCTTATTTCATGCTTACGTGAGTGGTTCTTTATGCATTGATATATCACTGTATAGATTTCATGGTTAAAGGAATGCTAAAGTACATGTGAATAAAAATTTTAAACACTAATTCACCCCTCTCCCCTCTCAGTGACTTTGCTTCCAATAATTGGTATTAGAGCTTGGTCTTTTTAAGCAAGCCTAAATAGCTTGAAGGAGATCCCAGAAGGATAAGTATGTCAAGTCATCAAGTATAAGGAGGTTTCTCAATTGATAAGGATCCTCTCTTTAGTGGGTTTAATTATTCATTTTGGAGCATCAAAATGAAGATCTATCTAATGTATTTAGGCTATGACATATTTGAATCTATTATTGTTGGATTCACTCCACCTTCTACATGATCAATTGACATAGCAAGAAAAAAGGCAAGCAAAAGAACTTTAAGGCAATGAATGTCATTAGATGTGGCCCTTTGAATATATAATTTGTAAAGGTCTTGCATTATGACATAGCCAAAGGGATTTGGAGAAAGTTTTAGATCATATATGAAGGAGACACCAATGTAAAGTTGGAAAAGTTGTAGATTACCAAATGTAGTTTAAAATATTGAGAATGAAAGAAGATTAAAACATTGCATCTTACCTATTGAGAGTAGATGAAGTGGTAAATGTCATCAAAGTTCTAGGTGTGAAGTTATAAGAATGAAATATAGTTAAAAAATTGTTAATATATTTGACATCCAAGTCTGATACAAAGGTCTCTATTGTGGAGGAAGTTAAAGATCTTAACATACTATAGATGGATGAGATTCATGGCATCTTGACTATCTATGAAAAGAGAAGAAGTGATGGAAGACCTTTCAAGAAAGAAGCTATATTCAAAGCTAAGAAAAAGTCACAAGGTAATAAGTTCAAGGATGATGTTGACATAGACATTGATGATGACAAGATAGAATCCATGTTTGTCATAAAATTAAGAAAAGGGTCAGGTAAGTATAAGTCCAAATTGCCATTCAAATGTTCTAACTATGGTAATATTGGTCACTTTGCCTTCAAATGTCTTAACAATGATAAGAATGAGCATGATGGAGAACATGATGAACATTATAGTGATGATAAGGTCTATAATATTTACATGAGTAAAATGGGTTTTAGGAAGCATGAAGGCAAGAAAGGGTCATTCAAGAACAAGAGAAGTTTCTATACCAAAGAAGACAGTAGTTCATCTAATGTAAATGACACTAATACATCTGTAAGTGATGATGATAGTAATGACCATGATAGCAATGAAACCTTATTCATCACTATAGAAATAGGAAATAAAGGTTATTCAAAAGGAAAAAGTATTATGGATTATGAATAATCAGACAAAGAAGAGGTTAAAGTAAACCCTAACCTAGAATTGGTGAGTGCTATAGAGGGTTTTAAGTTCTAAAGAAGGAAGAATCATAAAATAAGATCACTGGTTAAGAGTTATGAGAATCAAATTGATGTCTTTGAAGAGACACTAAGCAATAACACTAATAAACATGAATAAATCATCAAATATTTGGAAACTTAGATTGAAATTATTTCTACAAGTCTTAAGACAAGGAGTAAGAATGCATTAAATTTGGATTTTAAATGGAGTCTTTAAAGGTAGAATTGGATCAGGAAAAAATCAAGTTGAATACACATCATAAATTTAAAAAGAGTACTAATGTTCTTGGTGATATTCTAAGTATTCAAGGTCTCCATATGACAAGATAAATCATAGGTTCAAATAATACCAGAAAAAGAATAAGAAAAATCAAGCCTCAAAGACCTATGTAGAAGATCTCAACTATGAGAATCAAGTTGATCATCAAGTCAATAGAAACTTGAATCCTTCAAGAGACAACAAAGGTAGATGTGTACCATTCAAACTCAAATAGATAATTTATGTAAATTCATTCAATGGTTACCGTTTCTCATGTAATCAATATGGGCATAGAGTTATAGCATATAAACACTATGCAATAATCAATTCCTCATGGAGGAATAGGGTGAATGTCCATTATAACATTAGAAGTCAAAATACTATGCTATAATTTTGATCAAAGAGGACATATTATAAAGGACTGCAAGATGAAGCATATGAAAAAGGTATGTCAAGACAAAAGGGTATATAGTCATACTATTGAGAAATGGATCAAAAAGTTACATCTTGTGGACAAGGTGAAGGAGGAGTAAAAGACTAAAGATGAATAATCTATGCTAATTCAAATTTCCTTTCACATCTAAGATGAAGGCATGAAATGGTATATAGATAGTGGTTTCTCAAGACACATGATAGGGGACAATAGCAAGATCATTTCATTAAATAAGAATGTTTTAGGAACAATGAGACTTGGAGACAACACAACTATGAATATAGTTGACAAGGGTATCTTGAGTTTGGATAATGGGAAGACCAAGATAGAGAATGTGTTGTATATGGAAGGTTTGGAACATAACCTTCTTAGTGTAAGTCAAATGTGAAAGCAAGGACATACACTAACTTTTCATGATAGAGAGTGTGCGATAAGGAAAGCCAAATTAGGAAGGCTAATTACAACCACTAAGAGGACTGAGAATAATATATATGTCTTAAATGAGATCAAGAAGGAGAGATGCTTTATGAGCAAGATGGATGAAAGTCGGATATGGTACATAAGGTTAGGCCACCTAAAATTTGACAATCTAGTCAAGATAAGCACTAAGAAGTATGTGAAGAAGATCCCAAAGATCACCAAACCAAAAAACATACTTTGTAAGGCATGTCAACATGGTTAGAAAAATATAATAAGGCTCAAGTTCAAGGATTACTCTACTACAAGATCTTTGGAGTTAATACACACTAATATATATAGGCCTACAAGAATCCAAAGTATTCAAGGAGATAGCTACTTCATGTTACTCATAGATGACTACACAAGAATGACTTGGGTAACATTCTTGAAAGAAAAGGTAGACACTCTTGACAAGTTTAAGGAATTTAAGTATCTTATTGAGAATGATAATAATGGGAATATCAAGTGCCTAAGATCTGATAAAAGAGGAGATTTTTTTTTGCAATGAGTTTGATGATTTCTATGACGTTCATAGAATAAAAACATAGTTATCAGTAGTTAGGACACCTTATTAGAAAGGGGTAGTGAAAATAAAGAATATGACAGTTCAAGAAATAGCAACAACTATGCTAAATGAGTCAAGGTTAGTTGATGGATACTGGAGAGAGGCATTAAACACTACAATCTCCATCGTGAATAGAGGATAGATAAGGACTAATGGAAACAAAACCCCTTATGAACTTTAGAAATATAGACCTACTCATGTAGAACATATTAGAGTGTTTGGGAGAAAATGTTTCATCAAAAGAGATGTAGAAGACATAGGTAAGTTTTATTATTGGGATACTCATTAGTGAGCTCAACCTATAGATGATATAACAAGGGGTTTCAAAAGATAGTGGAAAACACCAATATGAAGATTGATGAGACAAAGAAATCACACTCATAGTCAAAGGATACATTAGATAATCTGGGCTTAAATAATGAAGCTGAAACAATATATGTTGATGAGGAAGAATAAAAAGTTGAGGAAACACAAGACACAAAAGGACCCTCAATATAGATTCAAATAATCATTCTGAATCATAAATCATTGAAAACAAGGAAACATGTATGTAAACAAAGAAAAGACTGGTAAGTAACCTAGATCAAGAGAATGTTTCTCTATTTTCTAATATTGAACCTAATAACCTTATATAATCAATAAAATACAAGTTTTGGATAGGTTATATGAATGAGCAGTTAGACCAAATAGATAAGAATGAGACTTGGGAACTATTTCCTATGCCTAAAGACAAGAATGTCATTGGCACAAAATGGGTGTTTAGAAATAATTTTATTGAAGATGTAAAATTCACTAGGAACAAGGCTAGATTGGTATACAAGGGATATGTACAAATTGAAAGGGTAGACTTTGAGTAGATATTTACACCAGTGGAAATATTAGAGGCCATCATATTGTTTCTACTATAAACAAGATTCAAATCATTTAAGGTATACTAGATGGATGTCAAATCTACCTTCTTAAATGGAAACGTGGAAGAAAAAGTATACATAGAACAACCTGAGGGTTTCTCACTATAAGGTAACAAATACTATGTTTGTATATTGAAAAAGGATTTTTATGGTCTAAAGAAATCTCCTAGAGTTTGGTATGTTAGATTAGATAGGTATCTATTGGATCAAGGATTCAAAACAAGAGTTGAAAATAGTAATGTATACATAAATATAGAAGAAGACCATCAATCGATTGTATTTGTCTATGTGGATGACATAATCTTTGGTGAAAATAATGTTAACATGACTAAGGCCTTTGTAGAGGTGATGAATAAGGAGTTTTAGATGTCCATGTTGGGAGAACTATCATTCTTTTGTGAGTTGCAAATTATTCAATCTAAAAAAGGTATATTTATTTCATAAGCCAAATACATAAGAGAGGTTGAAGAATTTTGAGATGAAATATTGATAGGTAGGTAGTACACCTATGATCATAGGGTGTAAGTCTAACAAAGAAGATGAGTCTCCAAAGGTAAATCAGACATCATATAGGTCTATGATTGGAAGTTTGGTATACACCACTACCTCTAGACCTAACATCATGCAAACAATAGGTCTTATGGGAAGGTTTCAAATAAATCTAGTGAAAAATCATCTGCAATAAATCAAAAGTATACTCAAGTATCTCAAGGGGACTATGGAGTTTTGGTTTAGTATAAAAAGAGCAAGGAGTTCAATTTGATAGCCTATATAGATGTAGATTAGGTAGGAACTCTAGATGATAGAAAGAGTACTAGTAGAGAGGATTTCTTCTTAGGTGGGTACCTAGTTTCATAGATAAGCAAGAAACAACCATTAGTATCATTATCCACTTGTGAATCTAAGTACATTTCACTAGCTTGATGTTTCACTCAAGTCTTATGGATGAGACATACCTTAAAAAACTACAAGGTAGAGTATGATAGTCCTAGCCCTATCTATTCTGACAATACAAGTGTTATAAGCATCTCAAAGAACCCTATCATGCACTCAAGGACTAAGCACATTCCTATCAAATATCATTTATTAAGAGAGAAGGTAAGTGAACAAAGTGTTAAACTTGAATATATTTTTACATAGGATCAAATTGTAAACATTTTGACCAAGCCACTTCTAAAAGCAACATTTGAACATCTAAGATATGAATTGGGTGTAGTTCCTACCCCAAGCAGTCACTAAATAATTTAAGTGATTGGGGGAACTAATCAGAGGGTTCATTAGATCCAAGTACAAGTGAGTAGTGTTGATAATGTATGCATGGAGATAGGGGGAACATATTTGTATAGTGCCTCATAAACTCATAATAGTATATGCTGAGTGTTTTGGTTGTAACAAGTGTGATCTAAGAAATTGTAGACATCACTTTGTAATTTATGTCAAAGGGGAGAAAGTTTAGAATGAGGGAGAAGTTTCTTGTTGAGAGAAGTTTCTAAGATTAGTTTCCATGAATGAAAAAGGAGGAGATCGTTGAGCATTGTCATTGATGTCAAAGGTGTATCTTACATGAGGTTGATGTCAAAGGTAACTAAGCCTAGTTGGTAGTGTGATGATGTGACAAGGGTAATTGAAAGAGTGTTTTTATTGTAAGTATGTTTTCATGAAAGAGAATTTGAAGGCAACTAATGCCTTATGGTTGCATGGAGATATAATTCATTGATGTCAAAGTTGCATAGGAAGCCTAGTCACGACATGAAGAGGTATATACATAAAATGAATGAAAACAAGCATTTGAAGGTTGTATGGCACTGTTTGAGAATTTATGTGAGGTATTGGATCACTCATGAGAGTTTCAGGGTGAATCTATAAGGGTAGGAACTTCAGAGTAAATCTACACCTAGATCTCTCATAGACTTTGCCTAGCCTACTAGGGTATAAATATCATATTTCAAGGTAATTATGCATATTTTAGCACTAATATAGCTAAGATATGTTTTTTAAATTATGTTCATAAATTTTGAGGCCATGGCTTGAAGTAAATTAAAATAAACATTGTTTTAGACCTTCTCGAGTTCATAGAATGAGGGATCAAGACCCAAGAAGCACTTTCAGACATTCATTGGCTCATGTAACCTCTATATGGGAACCTGATATATTAAGGAGATATGGTTAAGGTTCATATCTAAGATATCTAGGCATTGGTTGTGGATTGAATGGATAGTCCTTTATGAATAATCATTAACACCAAAACATGTGTTAAACCTCCCTAAAACCCTAATAAGGACACAATGTGGAATATATTATAAAAAATAACCTATAATGGTCTCAAATTCCTATAAAAACTATTAAATAATATATTAAAATCTCCCAGGTACCTCCAAGTTGTGTTGGTTAGTCAAATGAGAGAGAAAATGCATATATATAAGAATATTTGTCAATAAGTTGTTATATCTCTAAGAAGTTTCTTTGGTAAAGACAATAAAATGAATGGGATAAGAAGCTATAATCTCATATTACATGTCCATGATGGTTTATATATTGGTTTCACTCTTCAAGTATGCTAAATTCGTCGTCCAAGTTAGCTAGTCGTAGACAAACCTAATGGTGTGAACAGTGAAAAACCCAGGCAAAGATGAGAAGATGGATTTAAAGGCCTAAGTATGAAATATTGGTGTTAAAAATTGTATGAAGAGTTTATTTATGAATTTTAAGTCATTTTCATTCTTTTAATAAGTTTTTTAGGTCAGTCAATATAGCGAAATGTTGTACCGTGTGATATAGAGTCAAAAAATTGGTCTACAACACAAAAATTTGGCATTATAACAAATGAATTTTTCATAAATTAATGGTCTATATATTTAATATGACCATTCTAATGCATCAATATTCATCGAAAGTGTCTACACTAGTGTTGGAGGTCTAAGTCGCCATGACTAGTCTCTAAGGTAAATTGATAGTTCTAAGTGAGTGAGTTGCAAAGATGCTATTAAGTATTTTTCCCCTGAGTGAAAGTGTTCCAAGAAATTGGTGATGACCCTAAGTTCATGGAGAACCTATCTACATGTTATTTTGATCATAATCCAATATTTTAAATCTATTTTAAGACTCATTTTTCAAGATAGACTTTTGAGGTACACAACCCTAATAGAACAGTTTATCCTAATAAAGGTTTCATGGTATGAATGAAAGATACAAGTCTAACCAAGCATGGATGAAGTCATTAAAGGTCATTTAATAAGTGATTTATTGTTTTTAGTTGTTGTAGGAATCCATTTGGGCCCAAGAGGATCAAGTTCTATCATTAAGAGGACATACCTAATGCAATTAGGTCTCCATGAGACCTATAAGAGAAATGAGGCCTAATTGAGATGTTGCATACGAAAATCGGTCCAATTTTCATTTTATCCATGTTAATAAAGTGTTATAAGACCTATTATATCACTTATATAAGATTTTGAACGTGTATGACTAACTAACTTGTGTGTAACCATGAGTATATTATATATACAAGGGAGTTTTAGGCCTATTGGGATGCAAGGAATAGAAGTTAATAAAATATTTATTAGAGAGTAGGATGAAGTTTTTAAATGATACCATAATATAAAATAAAAAAATTTATGAGGTTTCTGAGTTGGTACTGAGTCACTTAGGGAGTTGGTACTTCCTTGTAAGTGGGTACTTGCTAAAACCTAGTCAAGTGGGTGATTGACTTCATTGGGGTTGATGCTACAAGTTGAGTTGGTGTTCAACATAATTTGATCTTTTTTATTATAGTAAATTAGTCTATTTTAAATTATTATGGTGGTTTTTATTCCCCTTGAGGGGGTCCCACTCATATATGTGTTTTATGTGTTAAGCTCTTGTTTCATGCTCATGTGATTAGTTTTTTATGCATTGTTATATCATTGTATTGCTTTGATGGTTCAAATAATGTTAAAGTACATGTGATTGAAAGTTTTAAACACCAATTCACCCCACCCTCTCTCTAAGTGATTTTGATTCTTGTGGAGATGACCATTAGATTCTTGCTGAGGTGATCCAGACAATAAACACCCCCCTAAACTACTAGTCTATTTTCCATGCCACTTAAGTGGTTTTCTTTTTGATAAAGAAGATCTTGTTTAGGCTCATAATCACTTGTATTTTTTTTACTCTTTACAACATTCTTTTTTTCTGAATAGTCTTGTATATTTTTTATATTAATTAATATAATAAAATCTATTTCATTACCAAAACAAGAGAAAAGAAATGAAAAATAATAATAAAATAAATACTAGGGGAAGGGGACTAATAGTTGAGGGGGGTCCAATGGTTGTGATTGTAGTTATGACCCCTTTCCATGGTCATGAGTTATTGATATTTATTTGATTATGCACTATGGGTTGTTTAGTTGTTGTAAAAGTTAATTAAATATTTTAGTTTTGGACCATCTATTTTTGGATAATTAATATTAAAAAATTGAACCTTTCTATACAATTACTAGGGCCTTTCCAAAATAGATTTGCACTCTAGTTAAAAATAAAATGTACATTATATTTAATAAAACAAATATCATTTCAGTAAAATGAATATCATTTTTAGTAATAAAAATATCAATTTAATAAAGACAAATATTAATTTTATCAATATAAATATCAAGTCCAAACTAAAGTAGAACTTTCAAAACATTACATCCTTTGTTGATATTTTTAAGGTGTAAAATTTTGAAAAATATCAATCCCAATAAAGATCTTGATATCCTCAATTGAATTTTTATACCTTTGACTATAAGGTACATGAGATAAAATTCACAATATACGGTCCACTAAATTTTAATTAAGTCCTGTAAAATTCAAAATTCAAACATTTGGCTCCAATGTATGACTCCACCAACCTCCATTCACTGGAATCACCTATACAATTGAATGATAATACACATCTAAGCATCACCATTCATAGACAATTCAAATTAAAAATTTTAAAATTTAGATTATGATCTATAAATCAAATAAAACTATAGAAATGCCAATTTTTTATTTGTATAGAGAGTTTGAATTGTAGATAGAGTTTTATTTGGAGAGTATCATATTCAAATTAAACTACAAGCATAATTCAACATTCAAGCACCAACATATTCATAGGATCATGTTGCACATTATAAGTCTATAATTTGTAGACTAATACACCAATAAATTTTAATTATTTTTCTATTGAACCAAAACAATTTTTACTTTCAAGTTCATAATTATAAAAATTTAAGCTATAGACTAGCATAGCTATTGTTCACATATTTTCCATTCACTTTGCTCTTTTATTTATATATGTGACACAATTATTGGGTTGAGCTTGGATTGGAAGAGACGTGAGTCATTACTGTGGAAGCCACTACCATTTTCCACATGGCCTAATGGGATTTTATCCTTTACTATAGAAAGTTAAAGCCACCCTATCAACCACAAAATTTCCTGGTTATTTATATTTTTTCATGGTTATTATGGTTATTGTGCCTTATATGTTCCTAGTTTTTACTATGTGACTTCTACATTCCTAGGTTTCTTGGCATGTTTTCTTTGTTCATATTTATTTTTGTGCATTCACATATGAGTAAATTTTTACTAGTATGTTAATGGAGTGATGAAACATTACAAAAAAAAAGGTATATCCCTAATTTTTTTGTGGACCTACTCCCAATAAATGTCCATGGAACCTAACTGAAATTTTTTGACCATGCATCAATTTGAAGAGGAATTTCATTCAGAACAATGAAGGGATGAAAACTATTGTTGTTATGCTTTCTATTTTCATGATTATTTTAGCATGCCTTCATATATTAATAATTATATACTAGTATATTAATGTATTGATTAAATGTTACATAGAGGTGTGTTGCCTATTAATAAACACACAATTGTGTTCTTTTTATTTACTCCATGCCTATTATTATTATTGTGCCTTCAATGCCTTTATTGGAAGATATTTATTGGAGGGATGAAACATTACCCAGTTTTAAACCCACATTGTCCTCATTTTTTCATTCACATATTACTCCAAATTTGATGGTTTTCATTCATATGTTCCTATCAATTAATGTTTATTGTGTTATTCATTCACATTTTATAATCTACAATGTGTCATTATTATCATTGTTATGATTAAGGATAAACCCACATTTGACTAGTGTGGAATCTAGTCCTAGACAAAAAATGAGGCCTGAGTCTTCCTCCTAGTAAAAAATTAAATGTATCAGATAAATAATACTCTAGGGACACAAAAATGAAAACTATAAAATATAATGAGAAGGAACCAACTGAGGTTTGGGGAGGACTCCGAACCAAGAATCTATTTTAGGGTTGTATAGGAACCAACTTGGCCTCCCAAAGAGGGAGGCTCACAACCCCACACCCCCTCCCCCCCCTCCCCCCACCCCCCACCATCCCACACACACACACAAAAACAAAACAAAACAAAATAACCAAACCATATAATGAAAAAAACTTACAGTCATAAGACTTACATGACATCCAACCAATAGTCAAACTCAAGAGTAGTAAAATAAATTCAAATTTAAAAAATTTACATGTCATCCTGCCTTGAAATAATAATCAATCCTATATCAAAACCCAAAAATGGCATAATAGTTAGTATCATCAATGCAAGTTAGAGCGAAAACCAAAGATCAAGCATTTTATTATAGAGACATAACATTCTTATGAGACCAATGTCATGAGATTATGAAAGGGATGCCTTCCCAATTTATTCATACTATTTATACAATAATTTTTAGGTGTTAATAAATACAAATAACCATTTTTACTAGACATTTAGGATTATTTAGAAGTGATAAATTGCTATTTAGGATGGCTTTACACTCTTCAAAGGGGTCATTGTCTTCAAGATACTACCCTATGTCATCTGGGTGCAAGAAGATACATTGAACTCATTACTTCTAGGGGATTTATCATTAGAAGACAATGATATTAGGACATTCATGCCCATCCCATGTATGTGCATAATGTCAAACCAATTATCCTCCATCTTTACTTTATTCATAATGCCATCATATAAGACTACCTTATTATCCCTTAGGATAAACAATCTTCCACTAGACCAACATTGTTTAGAAACTAGCCATCCTCCTTGGTAGGGCCATTTTATATAAAGTTCCTCTATAGATGCGATGGAGGAAAACCTTTTAGATCAGGGCTATAGGTAGATTTTGGAACCTGGATGTGATCACCTAGGGATTTGGGCTCACCTAGATGACCTTTTTCCTCTAAGTCCTCCAATATTAAAAATTTTACTTATCCATTCCTTGGTGTTAACTCAAATTTAAAATCCTCCAAACTACCTTTGATTTTTTCAACTCCTCCTTTTCCTTGTCTTCATGCTCCTTAGTCATGTATGTTGTGCATTTATGCTAAAAAATACTACAACTATGATAGATTTCATTAGCTTGTTCATGCATAATGTTTTAGATGTGAAAACCATATTTAAATTCCAATTAAATGGAATTTAGGAGAGCCATATCAAAGGCCACATTAACATAAAGTATAGAAAATTTAAGCTTACTTCTTGATTTTGTGACATAATAAATGGCCATAGGTAGCCCGATAGATTTCATAATCCTCGTCAAAATATTAACTTTATAAAATTACAATAGAAGAGATAGAAGTCTAATCCAAAGGGGAACACCATTACAAGATACCTTAAAAGAATTAAAACCATAATTCCATTTTTTCAAAATCAGAAAGGACTTACCTAGAATCGATGGTCCTCCTTAAAGAATATAAAGGCAGTCTTCTTGGTTTGTGAAAAAAAATAGGAGGAAACCATTATCCATGGACATAGTCTCTACTTGGCCCTTCAGTAACCACCTTATAGGGGTCCAATCGCACACTTCATCTATATTATGTTTGAACCCTACAAATTTTTCAATGAGGCTATTCTGGTATTAGATCTATGCATTGTCAATTTCCTCACCTGGGATTTCTAACAAAACATCTCTGCCTAAAGTAGTTGGAAATAGTTCCTTACTCCTTGGAAAGTGGGCACTCTCTTGACTAGATCTACCTAGAGAGTTTCAAGATTATGCACACCCCCTTGTTAATCCTCTTCCTCATTACCATATCCTTATGTAACCCTCATTCCTCACCTATTTCTAATTATTTCTCTCATGGAGGTGATCACCCTTTTCCACAGTAAATTATAATGTTACAACAAAATTATCAAATATTTTTATATTTTGACTGCTAATTTCACCTCTTCTTTATTATCGTTGTTTTTGATAAATCACTCAATATTTTATGTTGTGTGGATGGAAACCATAGAATTTGTTGATATGATATTCTAAATTAATATGTGTAATTTTTATAAATGACATGCCATGTTGAAATATGAGTGTGTCTATAATATGTAACACTTATTGGTATGTGGATGGAAGCCATAAGGGTTTTTATTCAAATACAGTTAAATGTTTATGTGGTTCTGTTTAAAATAATAATTTTTGTAACATACCAGTAAATGTTTTTATCTATTCATATTAAATAAGAATTTCAATTACAAACCATTAAATATTCATGTGTTCCAATCTTAAAATAATAATTTTATTAAAATACCATTAACATTTTGATCTAAATTTTCTAGAATTTTAATGGAATCCCTAAATGCTTTTTGAACTCATGTCACTGTGTGCTTTATTTTTGTGTTGCATTTCTATTTTCCTATATGACATGGGTTGTAAGAAGTAACATTCATTTATGTGTCGATGTAATCCCTAATTTTTTTCATTCACATACTAAAAACTATTATTTTCATATGTACCTATAAATTAATTATTCATTCATATTTTATAAGTTGCTAATATTCTAATGTTGATGGAAGCCCTAAAGTTGTTTCACTACATGAATAATTGAAAGTCACCCTATAATAGCGGATATCATTAAAGACTCCTTATTCATAAGATGCATTTCAATGCTCCTAGTACTGAACAACCATATGTTTTAATATTTTTCATATGTTCATGTCAATTAAGGTTGATGTTATTTTTTGTTCCCTCTCTCAGCATCTCTAGTTGTCTCACCTAAGGAGGTAGGCTTAAACCACTAGGTTTAAAATTGTGACCACAAATAATTTTAAAATTAACACATTATTTTAGTTGTGGATTATATTAATATGGGTCATTAATATAAAAAGAAGTTCCATTTTGAAGAATAAGTGTGTCTACAATAATTAACATATTTTGGTATGTTCATGGAAGATTTTTAGGTTTCCATTCACATAATAGTAATTGTTTATGTATTTCTATCAAAATAAATAATGCCATAAACATGTACTAGTAAAGTTTTAGTCAGATGTATCAAATAAAATCCTTATCTCAACTCATATTACTATGCTTCTCATAAGTTACTGTGATTTGTTGTATCTATGTTATTCATTCACAGTTTTAATTATGAAAAAATTCATTCCCATAGTTTTTGCTCTTATGTTTTACATTATATTTTTAGTTACTTATATAATTTATTGTTTTTTGATGTTCATCATGAGGAATGTGAAGAAGAGGATATAATATGTATGATAATGAAAACATGTAACTATGAAGAATAGAGGAGTCAAAAATATTAAATGTGTTGATGAATACATTAAAAAATTACACAATCCACATCGAAGAAGACTATGTACCCCCTATCCAACCACACTAAGAAAGAATCCAACATAAATGTTACCTCTAATGCACATGTGTCATTGTAGTCTAAGTGGACAATGAAAGATATAAAATGTGTAGTAAGATATGTAGACCATAATAGTTAATCCAAAATGACACAACAATTAAATGGGGCATAAAAACAAGTAATTTATTGAATTGGCTGAAATAAAAGACATCTACCAACAATAAGGGACCATTGATTATTATATCAATAGTAAAAGAAAGTGATATAGTGTAGTGGTGCAAGGACTTATCCCATATGGGGCATGAGTTGGAAATATCACATTTGAAGGCACATGTTTCCCACACATGTGAATGTAGGACCAACCATTTTAGTTATGGTGTCCCTATAAAGTCATGGTGGAAAGGATTAAAAAATAAGCACCTTGATTTTACTATGAAAACAACCGAAGGACTAGATAGAGATATGGTTGTCATGCTAAGGCTGTCCATTGTGTACATTTTTTTTTGATAAATTGAAAACATTATATTCTTAAATAAATTATGGGACACACAAAATCTATAATCATGATGATACAAGGGTACAATTTGGAAGTAATTGCGACATGCAAGTCATAATCAAGAAAGGGGCAAGGATTGTGCCAAAAATAATATCAAAGATCATTTAATGGATAACTATTTTAACATGTGTGAATGTAGTTAGGTAGAGAAGCCTTGGGTTATACCTATTCTAAGTGAATAGGTAATTGTAAATTTTAATTATTGGATGTGAACTAGGTGCATGCATGGCTAACCAGGACCATGCATGGATGATGAAAGAATTGTTCAGGAATTGGATGCATCAATTCACCAAATATGTACCAAGAAGAGTTTAACCTATTAAAATACATCCTCTCATTGTTTATGGTCATAGAAGGCATGTCATTCTTATAATTATTGAAGAGCTTAGAGCTCTGGGGATATATTTGATTACATTGCCTATACATATTAGTCACAAAATACAACCACTTGATGTAAGTGTGTTTGGCTCATTCAAGGCATAGTTGAAGAATGAGAGGATGGAATGGATGAATACACATCATGGTTGTGATATAAATAGACAAGAATTTATTACTTTGGGTATCATAAGTATGAAAATGGAATTAACTCCAAAGAATATCAAATGTGGATTTCAATGAATAGGTAAACTACCCCTTAAGAATTAAGCACCAGATAATGATATGAATCTGAGTGTAGAGTTCCATGCTAAGGATGATGAAGTATGTGACTCAAAAAATATAATGAGGTTGGAAATCCTTACTGAGGAAGACATTAAATCTGTAATGGAGAAGATGGAATAAATGAAGGTAATGTTTTTTGAGGTGAAGAAGGTGAAACAACAAATGCAGGAAATGTTTCCAATATAGAAAGTGTTGAACATGAAATAATTCATCCAAATGTTATCAATGTTGAAGGTGAAGAGGCTTCAAATGTCCATTTCAATCAAATATATGCAACATTCATTTTTAACCAAAATGGTTTAAGTCTACCTATGGAAATAAGCCTACCATATTGTTTAATGGAGGGAGAAAAAAATCTAGGCCTGAATTGTGAAATTATTGAAGCTAATTTATCTATGTTAGTGTCATCACCACCACCTTATATTCCATCATAAATAGTTCATTACTATGAACTAAATTAACAATGGATCATAGATGGTGAAATGATTGATCTATATGCCCACGAGGAAATTATATAAATTCATGAACAATAAATCAATGACTGAAAGCAATTAGAAGGTAATGACCATCAAACTCCTATGTTAACATTTTTGAAATTTCAAACAAAAAGGAGATGAAAGATATAAGGGAAAATTACACTCAAATTGAGCTGAAAATAATAAGTTCTCACATCAGACGTGTATCAACAAATGTTTATATAACATAAGGCCCACAAGAAGGAGAATGAAGAATTGAACCCAAGGAAGAAACAAAAATTTGATGATAGGAAATACATAAGTTAAGTCAAGAGGGAAATAAGGGAAAATAAAAATCTTGAAAATTAAATAAAAGGGCATATGAAGGAGCAAGAGAAGATACAACAAAGGAAAGAAAAGGAGAAAAAGAGAGAGCATGATAAAATAGGAAAGGAAGTTGAGAAGGGTAGAAGAGAATTGTAGAGGTAAAAGCATTATAACATAGAATTCAACCCTCTACCCAAACAACATCATATATTAAACAACATTCTATCTCCAATTGGTTCATGTGGTATCACTCATATTTCCATTAACATTGCAACAAATCCAACTAAGGACACAACTAGTGAAGGACCAACAACTCTCTTATCTCTGAATATAGGGAATGAAGGGCACAACTCAACTTTTCCACCTTGGATGGTTTAAGTTTTCTTTTACTATAAAACAATGTAATGAAATGTATTTAACTTCTTTTTTAATGTAAATAATGATATTAAAAAATGCAATGAAAGTAGATATATTTAGTTTGATAGTGTACTTTAACTATTTTTACTTATTATCTATATAATAAATTTTACTTGTTAATTTGTAAATGGATCATAAACTTAATGAAAGTTTAAATACTTTCAACTAAAATCATGTTAGCCATTGTTCTTCTCCATTGTTGACTGTGAAATCAACATTTGTCATCATTACCCACATATAATAAATATGAAAAACACATGTAAATAATAGAATTAATAAAAATCAAGCTTTATAAACCTTATAAAATTTGAAAAATAATAACTCTATGAGCTTTCCAAACTTTATAAAATTATATTGTGTTAAGAAACACAATGTAAGAATAATAAATGTAACACAATCTTTGTAAACATAACAATTGTCAAGAAACACAATGTTCATAATTTTTTCCAAATTGAGAATCCCATCAAACATTCTCCATTCATAGCAATTCAAGTCTTTTCCAGAAAAATGGATGGATATTATTTTTGAGAATTTCATGGAAGACCTATTCAACAACATTGTCAATAAAATAGAAAATATATGAACAACATGCAGCAACAACATAAAAACATTTAATAGTATGTTAATTAAATTCTTATTTTAGACCAAAACACATAAAAATTTATTGGTATGTTAATGAAATCATTATTTTAGATGGAACTACTCAAACATTCACTAATATGTAAATGAAAATCCTCATGGATTCCATCCACATACTAGTAAGTGTTGTGTCTTGTGTACACACACATCTTTCAACATGGCACATCATTTTTTATGAATTATCCATATTAATTCAAAATAACATATCAAAAAATTCCATGGTTTGTATCTATAATAGAAAATGTTTACTGATTTATCAACAAAAATAATAAATAAAAGTTACTACTTATAAATTGTGAATGAATAACACACAAAAATTAATTAACAAGAACATATTAATGAAAACTAGTAAATTTGGATCAATATGTGAATGAAAACATGTAGATTATGTGGGTTAAAATTTGGGAACTAAAACACAATTATAATAATAAATGATAGGTACATATGACAATAATAGGTTCTGGTATGTGCATGAAAATGTTTGGGGATTGCATTCACATAGCAGTGAATGTTGCATCTTCCAACCCATGTCATATAGTGAAATAGAAATATGACACATAATGAATCACATAGTAAAATGAATTTAAAAAAATTCTATTGTTTCCATTAAAATACAATCAAGTTTGGAGCAAAATGTCTATGAAAACATGCAGATGATGTGTGTTAATAATTGGGTAATTTTTCAACCCTCCAACAAGGGTTTTTAAAGCACAATAACAATAACAGGGGCACAAATAAAAATAGCATATTCATGGTTTCATTAATAGGAAACACACCTCCATGTAATGTTTCATTATTCTATTAACATACCAATAAATATTTAGTCAGATATGAAGGCACACTAAAAACATAATGAACATAGAAGGCACAGTAACAATAGTTTTCATCCTTCCATTTTTCCAACTAAAATTCCTCTAAAAAATGTTACATGGTCTACATATTTTGGGTAGATTCCATGGTTTTTGTGGGCAGGAGGACCATGAAAAATTTAGGAAGAAATGTTTGTTAGTGGGAATGTAAAATACACAAAATAGAAAATAGGAGCATACTAGGCACAATAACCATAATAGCCATCCAAAAATTATAAATAACCAGGAACATTTGTTTGTGGTACGTAGGGTTAAATTAAATTGTCAATGTAATGGATAAAATCATGTCAAGCCATGTGGAAAATGGTGGTGACTTCCACAGTAATGATCTGCATGTCTTCCATCCTGAGCTCAACATAATAGAAATGTGTCACATGTATAAAGAAAAGATAAGAATAAATGGAAAATATGTGAAAAATAGCTATGTTCATTAACATACCATATGTGGGAGCATGGAAAAAAACCTATTAAGTGATGAAGATCCAAAAATTCAAGGAACATAGAATGCATGCAACAAAAAATACGAATAGAGAAAGCATACAACAAAGAACATGAACAGAGAAGGAACAATAAGAATAAAATCAAAGAAAAAACTAAAATAGTGTTTTGGATTCAGTTACAAGAAACACACATGATCATGTGATATACTTTCATCCATACATTTTGTCAAATAAAATTTCTCTGTGTAACACGACATGGTCAAGAACTTTTAGGTAGGGTCCATGTGTTTTAGGGGAGAAGGTACACAAAATATAAGGGAAAGAATGTGGTAAGCGGAATGTAGATCAACAATTTTAAAAAATCATGGATAAAATCCCATCAATCCATCTATAAAAAGGCATTGGATTCAACATTAATGAGCCACACGTCTTACAACATGACACATCCTTTAATAATAATGAATAATGAAACTAAAAACTATCAAGACAATAAAATTATCAATAGGCCAAGATCTAAAATAATAAATCATAATTGAATTTTATTGATTTTCTTCTATTAATTACAACCCAAACCATTTTAAATAAGCATCAACTCAAAAATAGAGTTGACATACAAAAATTAGAAAAAAAAACTAAAATCTAAAAAAAAGTCTATTTTTAACAACTGTTATTTTTAGTAAGTTTTGCATACAAACGTGTGTAGCTCTTAAAAACTCTCAAAATATTCAAAACACTAAAATTAGTCTACTAGGTGAATTTAAACTAAATTTAACATCCGGTCATAAAAATATATAATTTCTAAAAATAGAAAAATCCCTAAAAAATTAAAAAAAAAATCAATTCAATTTTGGACCCTCAGATGGTCTCTTTTGGCCTCCAATGTCTTTTAAAAAATGCCTCTAAGAAGAAAGATCAGCTTAGGACAGCAATGATATTTTTGAGATGGTTATTTTGGCACATGAAAGAGCTCAAACAGAGATACATATCAAAATTTGAAGCTCCCATATGTTGGCCTATTTTTTCTCCATCATTCTCCTCTAGTTAAAAATAAATCAATTCCTATGAGTTGACCTGATTGTACTGCTACCATTTTTATTTCTCAATATTTGTAAGCTCCCATTTTATAATTTAAGTGTTGTCTTCATTATTTAATCCTTCCCAGTAGACCAAATACCAATTATAATTCCCTTGCCTTGTGCTCACTATTTTCATATTTAAAACTTGCACTATTTTTTCCTTCTTTGGAACCTACTGCTGCTACCAATTTACTTCTTCATCTTTATCACCTTCACCATATTTTTCATGAAATTCATATAAATTTAAAACATTAAATATTAGAGAGATATCAAAGTTCAATAGTAAACTCACCTCATAAGCATTATCATTGATCTTTTTCACAATTCTGCATGGACCAATTTTCTTGTACTTGAACTTATTGTATGTGTCTTTTAAAAATATTTCTTTTCTCAAATAAACCATTACCAAATATCCTTATTCAAATACCTTGGATCTTATTCTGACATCTATTGATCCTTTATATTTTTCTTTACTTTCCTGAAACTTTCTTCTTACTCCTTACAACTATTGTATATGCTTTGAAAATACTTCTGCATCATCACTAATTTGATCTGTAATTGGTAATTGTATCAAATCTAAAATAACCATACAATTTCAACTATAAACAATTAGAACTGATGATTTTTTATTGATCTATTCACTAAACTATTATATGCAAACTCATCTTATGGTAAAGCCAAGTCCCATTGCTTAGACTTCTCTCCCACTATGTATCTCAACAAATTTCCCAATATCCCATTCACAACTTCTATCTATCCATCTATTTGTGGGTGATATACACTAGTAAATTATATCTTAGTACCCATCTTCTTCTACAAAGTCCTCCAAAAATGACTTAGAAATTTCATGCCCCTATCTAAATTAATAGTTTTGGAATAGCATGCAATCTCACAATATCCTTAAAAATAAATTATACAACTCTAGTGAAATCATTTACTTTCTTACATGCAATAAAATGAACCATTTTAAAAAAATTGTCTACAACAACAAAATTTAAATCATTATCTCTCTATGTGTTTGGTAATCGTAACACAAAATCCATGCTTAAGTCTATGCATAGTCCTCTTGGGACTAGTAATGGCATGTATAGTCTAGTATTTTATACATGTCCTTTAGCCACTTGACATATCTTACACATTGAAACATACCTTGTCATATATGTCTTCATATTTTGCTAAAAATACTTTTCGTCCACCAAAGTTATTATCTTCGTCTTACAAATATGTCCATCCAAACCTCCACTATGTAATTCTCTTATTATATTATCTTGTAGAGACCCAACTGGAATGCATAATTATTTTTCCTTGAAGAGATAATCTTCTTGTATAAGATATTCACCATGATTAGTATCTACCCCACTTAATAATGTATGTTTTCAATATTCAACTATCTTGCCAAAATATGGATCAATATCATATAATTATTTGATATCTTCAAATATAACTACATCATTGACCATAGTAATTAATAATTTTGCTCTCCTACTTAATATTTCAACTACCCCTGCAAGAAATATATCTACTTTTCATGCCTACCATTCAACTTATTTTGCGTATTCACATACTTCAAAGCCTCATGATTTGTGTTTAGGATAAATTCCTTAGGCACTAGGTAATGCCTCCAATGTCTTAATGTTTGTACAATTGCATAAAGTTCAACATCAAAGGTATAATACTTTGTTATTACCTCATTCAATTTCTCATTGAAATATTTTATTGGCTTTCTTTCTTGACTCAACATAACACTAATTCCCACAAATGAATCATCATAATCAACTGCAAACACTTTGTTAAAATTTGGTAATACTAAAATTGGTCTTTGTATAATATTTTTATTCAAAAACTCAAAGCTTTCTATGGCTGCTCTAGTTTATGTAAATTTCTTCCCTCTCATGGAATCTATTATTGAAGCCACAATAATGTTAAAATTTTTAATAAATTTTATGTAAAAAATTGTTAAACCATGGAAACTTCTTACCTCTATAATGTTCTTTAGAATAAGCCACTCAAAAATTGTCTTTATATTTTCTTCATCCATTCTTATACCATTTTTTGAAACTACAAATCCAAAAAATACCAAACTATTTTGTATAAACATGCACTTTTTCAAATTTGCATACAACTTATCCTTTCTTAAAAAATCTAGTACCATTCTCAAATGTTGTAAGTGTTCTTCTTTAGTCTTATTGAATATCAAAATATCATAAAAATAAATAACTACAAACTTACCAATATATTCTTATAGCATTGTATTAATCATCCTCATAAATGTGCTAGGTGCATTAGATAATTTTAAGGGCATCACCATTCACTCATATAAGCCATCCTTAGTCTTGAATGTAATTTTCCATTCATTTTCTTTATGAATTCAAATCTCATAATAAACACTCCTTAGATCAATCTTGGTAAAATATTTTTCTCCTACAAGCACATCATCATATCATCAAAATGAGGTATAAAAAATCTATACTTGATTGTAATTTTATCAATTTCTGTACTATCTACACACATTCTCCATCCTCCATCTTTCTTTAGACTTAGCAACATTGGTGTTGCACATGTACTCATACTCTACATTATTAGCTTCATTCATAACAATTCAGTGACTTGTTTATTTAATTCTACATGTTCTGTTGGACTCATCTTATAAGCTACTTGACTGGGTAGACCTAATCCTAGAATCAAATCAATGTGATGATGAATATCTCTCTTCAATGATAAACCATCTCATAACACATTAGACATAACATCTGGATATTATTTCAACACTCTTGTTGCTTTTGATGGTATTTGCATCATTTTTGTGTCTTGATTCTTTGCTACTAATACAGAACAACAACATGTTACCTTTATATCTTGGATAAGTTCTTTAGTAGAGAGCATGCTTTCTATCTTATCTTCCTCTTTAAGAGGTAACAAAACTACCTTTGTACAATCTTTTCAAAAAGTGTATGTTTTCTTTACTCCATCATGAATTACTTTTCTATCAAATTTTCACGGTCTCCCTAATAATAAATGACAAGCATCTATCAGAATAACATTGTATCATATTTCATCATTATACATTTTTCTTATAAAAAACTTGATTAAATACATTTTATCTACTATAACCTCATTCCTTTTCTTAAACCATAAAATTCAATAAGGAATTTTTTTTTTTTTACATTGTAAATTTAGTTTCTCTTTCATTTCTTTAGAAACCATATTTTCACAACTACCACCATCTATAATTACTTTGCATACTTTTCCACCCAAAGTACATCTTGTTTGAAAAATATTTGATCATAGCCAGGCATCACCACCTTCTTTATTCTGTAATTTTTCCTTCCTTGGAGTGATCATTGTTATTCTCATCATGAGATTCTCTCCAACATCTATTGGTGTAACTTCAATATTTTTATCTTCTATCTCAACCTCAGCTAGATTCACTCTTGAACAATCCTCTTCCCTTATTTCTTGATCTTGATAATGTGGGCATTCAAATGCTCTATACCCTTCTTCTCCACATCTATAACAAATATAAGATCTATTCTAATTCAAGAACGATTCTCTAACACCACCATAACCTTTTCCTTTCTAAAACCCTCTTCCCCTTTGTTGGTATTGAAACACTTGCCTATTCTCACCTTTCTTTTCTGTACCACGTGATAATTCATGTATATTAATATTAGACCCACCTCTGGTGGTATTAATCCCACCTCATCCCCTTATTGGGGGGGGATCCACCTCCTCTTGGACCAAGAGACCTTTTGAAATTTTATGTATTTTATTTTTCTTCTACCTTCAAAGCTAATTGATAAGCCTCCTCCATGCTAAGTATTCTATACATGCTTAATTCATCTTGAATAGCAAATTTCAAACCATTTACATATATTGTAGGCATCTACTCTTCAATTTCATCATGATCTAATTCTATAGAAAGCTTCAAAAACTTATCTATATACTTTTGTATATTGTGATTTTTTAGTATCAAATTCTGAAATATTCTGTATAGGGTTTACACATAATCCATAGGAAGAAATTTTCCCTCAGCTTCTTCTCCATATTTTTCCATGAGTTAATTTTCTCTTTACCTTTTATCTATCTTTCATTCTATAGGTGATTCCACCAAATCATTGCATGACCTTTCAATTTTGTACATGCAAAATTTACCTTCTTGTCTTCTCTCATAGTTTTCTACTCGAAGAACTTTTCCATGCTATTCATCCAAATTATCAAATCCTCTAGTTTAAACTAACTCCATTGTGTGAAACATCAACTTTGATTCCTTCATTTCTTCTTTCTAAATCCTGAACTATCCTCTCTTCTATTGATGGTGGTTGATCTTGTTCTTCTTGTTCTTGCTGAATTTCTTCATCACAATCCGTGTCTTCCTCAACTTCATCACCACCTTGTATTCTTCTCTAATTGTTTATAACCTATGTTAATTATTGCACTTGTATTTGAAACTATTATATAGTCTAGTTCATTTGTGCAATACCCCCTCATCCTCTCACCATTTCTTACTCCTCCAAGATTTAAGCTTGATCTAATACTAGATAATGAAACTGAAAACTATCAAGACAATAAAATTACCAATAGGCCAAGATCTTAAACAATAACTTAAAATTGATTCATATTGATTCTCTTCCATTAATTATAACCCAAACCATAAATAAATAAGCCTCAACTCAATAATAAAGTTGACATGCAAAAATTAAAAAAAAAAAACTAAATTTAAAAAAAACATATATTTTTAGTAGTTGCTATCTTTATTAAGTTTTGCATGCAGCTCTAAAAATCTCTTGAAATACTCCAAAAACTAAAATTAGCCTATTGGATGAATTTCAACTGAAGTTCACATCCACTCATAAAAATATACAATTTTTAAAAATAGATAAATCCTAAAAAAATCAATAAACTACAATTTTGGACCCTCAAATGGTCTCATTTGGCCTCCAATTTTTTTTTGAAAAATGCCTCTAAGTGGAAAGAGTGGTTGAATGTAGCAATGAACTTTTTGAGACAATCATTTTAGCATGTGGAAGAGCTCAAGTTGGCCTATTTGTCTACATCAATTAACCATGCATCTTACAATACGAAACATTATTTTATGTTAATGACCCATAAATATTTTGATCTATGGCTTATGTGTCAATATTTTAAGCTAACAATAAATAATGGGTTTGTTTGAATCTAATTGTTGATGATTTTGATCCCAACTAGTGGTCTTTTCAGTCCTAATGACCATTCAGACTTTTAGAATAAGAAAAAAATGACATGTTGCTGAAAACTTCATCATACATCTTCTCAAAACGTAATTTTCCCTATCCCCATCTCCCCTAGACCACCTTTTCAAACTAAAAAGTTTAAACTATCTAAATCCAAAAAATTTAAATAAAACTATAAGTACAAATCTTTACTGTAATTCTACAAATCTTTACTGTAATTAAATAATTGTAAAACTTAGAGAGTGGGTATATTCCTGTAGATTGTAAGAATGTACAAGCTATTTAACATTTTTGGGTATAAATCAACACAAGTGAAGTACCAATGATGAAAGGGAATGTTTTCCATCCTCCACGTTGCTTCTTCTTCTTGACATTGGGTGTTGAGAGCTCGTCTAAATCCTTCTCTGCTTCATCAGGTGGTAAGACATAATGTGCACATTTAAAGCAGTGAAGATGAGAGATGCAAGGAATCATTCTAACAATATTAACACACTGATTAGTGTTTTCCAGTATTCCGTAGTGGTGATTGCCCTCAACATCCATCTCAAGCAATTTATCTACCACCATGTTGATATTGGCTAATTAGCACATCCCACCCCATAGTTAAGGATAATCATTACAAATTAAGCATTATTTTTATGTTATTTATGTTTATTTTTTAAAGTAGGGATGATCCTTAAAAATTAAGCATTATGTTTATGTTATTTATGTTTATTTTTTAACTAGGGATGATCCTTACAAATTAAGCATTATTTTTATGCTATTTATGTTTATTTTTTAAAGTAGGGATGCTCCTTACAAATTAAGCCTTATTTTTATGCTTGTTAGTTTTTGATGACTAAAAACTTTCTTGGTATTTATTTGTGGTATTTATTTTAATTTATTGATATGATTTTGATCTTTTTATATAATTCTGATTTTTTTATTCATGTTCCTTTCAAAGTTAATTAGGTTCATTTTATTGACATTCATGAATCTAATATCAAATTTAAATTTAATATTTTAATATAATAATAATATATTTATATGATAGAATTTTATCATGTTTACTTTACTTATAACATGTTCCTTATTGTATATTTGTTTTGTTGTTATGATTATTATCACACATTCATTATATTTGTATCTCAATTATGTGATTATAATTTATATCTTACATGTACTTAAGTTTACTATTTGATATATGCCTTAAAGTAATATGGGACAATATATTAAAATAGGCGAGTATAAAGTTAAGAGGAGTTAAAAGGGGAGCTTAATTAGAAATAAAATTTAAATAATAATTGAGTGGGTTGTTGTTCAACAGTGAGGATGATGGTGTAAAGGGTATTGTCTAACTATATACCAACATATAAATTCTAGAAAATACAAAAAAAAAAAAAAAAAGATAGGGCCAAAATCATTCTCTTGATGAATTAGATGGAGTGGACATTGTTATCACTCAAAACATGTACCCATGTGCAAAGGGCTTTTGTATGTGTTGGTATATGATTCTTCTACACCTACACTCTTCAACTTGTGCATCGAAGAGTGACTCGGTGTCTCGCTGTAACAATGGGATCATGTCCAAAGGTATGGGGACTCTTACACTCCTTGGGATGAACCTTTAGAGTAGGTTGGCTTCATTATATTCTAAATGCACCAATTTTAGGACCAGTGCACAGACCTATAAAGAGTAGATTGAAATCTACATCTAGCACTAAACCTAAACTTAACAAGGGGAAAAGGTAGATAAAATGTAATAGGGTTGATAGAATGAAAAAGGTGATGCACCAAGAATAGAGTGAGCACCTCACATGTTTAACAACACAATAATACTAACAAACTAGATACAAGACCTTCAAACCGAGCGTACTACATAGTGTTTCACATCGAGCTAAGGGAACACAACACAACATTAAGAGGAATGATAAATGGTCCATAGATAATACCTACGTATACTTGTGTATACATAGCATAAGACCTGCAGAGACTTTTGGTTTTGCATAGAGGTGCAAAAGGAGGATGGTAATGAAATGGACAAATATCCATAGACAAGGATCAACAACTATGAAATACAAATATAACATATAGCATGAAGAAAAGTAAATTGATTCTTACTAATTTCAAGATCTAAGGAAATATTACAAACTTGATTAGACAGAGCTTTATTATACTAGGAGAGGACTCTTAGAGGGTAAATTTTGGCAACGTTACGATGCATAGATATGTCAACCACTTTACAATAAAAATAAGGGTTTATATAGCATTGGCAAAGGCCCTACATGATCAATTTACCATTGGAGGTGGTAGGTAATAAATTGAATTTAAAAGCAATGTTTAGACTTTGAGGTTGATTAAGAGCATCAAGACTTTTGCAACAACTGCTACAATCCAAGCTTATTCAACTTGGATCTAACATTTTTTTTTTGGAAGTAGCTGGAAGGTCACTCAAGGATCCATATGTGTGTCTATGAATAAAGGGTGTTTAGACAGCCAAGGAAGGTATGTTATCATGCTTTGACACTCTAATAACCTCCTTTGAATTCAATCCCCTAAATGTCTAATTAGGTTCAACTACCATCCTTATTTATGGTTGCCACTTGTCGATCCACCTAGACTATGCCGACGTTGGACTATGTAGGTTCATTTTTGGGTACTGCCTTATCATCTTACATGCTATAGGGTTTAGCATTTGTGCATATCTTTTACGGACTGGGTGCACATTGAAATATAAACATTGAGTTCTACAAGGATAGGAGTGCACACTAAAGTTTGCATATTGAAGCTATAAATTCATGAAGGTTGGTGAAGGTAATTTTATGTGGAAATACACAATGGCCCAAACTCTTTGTACACTTAGTCTCTTCTGATGGTCTTCGTAGTGTGCAACTTCAAGAACTTGTGCTAACCAACAAAGGGGATAGTGCCCAGTCGAGATCATTGTTTGCATTTTACAATGTTGTAGATGTGAAACTTTGCGACTTGGCATAGGATTTCACCATTTGAGTGTGAGAAAGTCTTTGAATAAGAGAGATCAATAATATTTAATGATATTGTGCATGCTCTTCATGATTTAGAATTTCTCCCTACACACTTCTCTCTTTCACTATTTGAAATTGGGGAGACCCACATACTTTTATTTGTGTGTTGTGTTGATGTGATGAAGCATTTTTGCATGGGACGTGCATTTAGAACTATTTATAGGCATGGATCAACACTTTTTTGATATGCAAACCTGAGCTGATTGTTGAGGGTGAGAGTAGACAAAAAGTGTTTACACATAGACATGATTTTTAAGAACTTGATACTGCACAAATGTGCAACCTCTTGTGTGGTCCTTGTGAGTTCAACACCTATTAAAAGGGTGACTTGGAAAGTCAACAGATACCTCTTAGTCATTGACATTAAGCAAAAAAATATTCTATGCACCTAATCCATGTAAGGGTTTCAATAAAAAAATCAAATTTGATAGATGAATATTTAGAATTTTAATATATCATTCATATTTCCATAAGTTCATCAAGAGCAAATACCTTTTTACTAAATATTTTTAAAAATAAAATAAATTTATTTTTAATATAATATGTAAAAAATGTAACAAAGATATATGTGTGTATGTATACGCACTTAAAAAGAATGACTTTTTCAAAACAAACATAGTTTGAAAAAACCAAACATGATATCATAAATAATCATAACCTAACAATGTGTAAAATGCAACAGTACTTAGAAAATTTCAAAACTATACAAACATAAAATAGAAGACGCCCATGAAATTGTATTATACTAATATGATGCAGATATAAAATCAAGATCAAGCGTACATTCCTAATACAAATTTATGTTTGAAACATATATAGATCTAAAAATTTAGTATAACCCTAATAATTAATGTGTGTCGCCCAGTGGAACCCTCAATCTAAATCACGTAAAATTTTAATTGTCAGCGATATCTAATCCATTTCCATCTACACAAAAAGCATCCCCGAAGTACTGAGGATTTTAACTAGAAGCTTTCAGTTACAAGGAAACTTCAACGTTTTCAGCTTCAATGACAGAAATCTGTAATGTGAAACAAATTAAGACAAATACTATTAAGGGATTGATAGCCATTAAAGAATAGTTTGAAGGAAAATGAGCCAAGGAAAACAATACTCCTTCAAATGTTATTATGCTTCTGAATTTTAAGGTGTGGATATATTTTGGGGTCCATATACTTTTGCTTTGTATTTAAACCAGCGAGCACAAGCTATGAAAAATGCAAAATTCAGCGCCCCCATTCCACACAGAAGGGCGTAAAAATAATCAAGACGACTCCGGTTGAGATTATTAGTAAGCCAATCGCTGTTTTTATGAATGACACTGATCAACAAACTGCTCAAATAGAACCCCGCTGCCGCACCCGCAGATACTAGGCCAGTGGCCGTGCTGCGTACTGTTTCTGGAAATTCACTGTAAAAGAAATCAATCCGCCCTACACTTTCAAGCGGACTCCCCAACCCCATTATCACATGTTGAGGAATTAGCCACAAGGCCGACATTGGTACCATGGACGCAGATTTTTCTGCATCAACAGAATTTAGACGTTTTCTTTCCACCAAGGCCGCAATCCCCATTCCCACGGCGCTGATAATCATGCCTGTTCCTATTCTCTGCAGCTGTGTTATTTTTACTTTTTTAGCGGCAGCTAAGGGTACCACCACTTTGTCATAGATAGCCAGCAAGATTATAGAAGACAAGAGACCAAACACCCCAAAAGAGGCAGCAGGTATTTGGAAATGAGGGCCCAGATGCCTGTCCATTGTGAGAGCCTGTAATACCGAGAATGTCACCTCCTGGGAAAGCATAATAGTGGGGATTATTCCACAGGTCCAGATTGGTAATGTTTCTAGAATGGATTTGAGTTCCTCTACTTGCTCAACGCGGCATAGTCTCCATGGATTTGGATTTATTTGCCCGTCTAACAGAAAATCGTGGGATGTTTGTATGGCAGCCTTGTTCAAAAACCTGAATTCCAGATTGTCAATATCATAAATTATTTTATAACAATACTCATGATGAAAGGGCAACCAGAAAAAACTAGAGTGAAATTGATTGGAAGTGTTTAGCCAAAAATTTATGCCTTAAATTCTTAGGTAATTGTCAATGCAAGGACAAAACATTAAAATTCTGGTCCCTCAATGCTTTTTTTTCCTTATTATAAAAGGGTAATTTATATAAAATATAAAATTTAAGCTTCTAATTTTATATTTTGAGAATCTACTTTATATATGTTTTCTAAAAGGATCGGTCTTATTTTAGTTTGTTCAAGGATTTTATATGCAATTTAATCTACTAAACATAGCATGCATGAAGCCTGCACTGGTAAAATGATGAGAGTTCTTAAAAAGATTAAGATTCTAATTAAGTGATATATTTATTATTTAATTTATTTATTAACTTGATTATTTTTTCTAAAAACTTTTTTATCAAATTCATTTTTATTTTTTAATTTTTTAATTTGTTTCAGTGTTTTCCTTTTTCACTATTTCTTGGAAAAAATGTTTAACAATAAAAGAAAAAAATGTTTACCAATACTCCTTTATTGTTATAAGATTTATATTTAAAACTATAGTTGACAAACCAATCAAGAGTTTAATTACTTTCCCTATATACATATTTAAGATTTACTCTGACAAACCCATTCAATAAGAATTCTTCAATGTTAACTTTTATAGTTATTCAATTTAAACTCTTCTTATTAATATGATTTTTTTTTTTTTTTTTTTAAAGTTCAACTTAACTGCAGCATTCAGTATTAATTTAATTGAAACTGCTATATTCCTGTAAGAAGATTTGTCTTTACCTCAAACATGCAATTTGAAATCGGAGTAGATGTGACGAAATCTTTTTGTTTGCAACAAAAGTAAGGCCAACTGTAAATCTATATTAATTACTTTGGAATATCTATAAACACTAGAATCTACTGATCCTGAACATTTGTGTGAGCAAGCAGGCGTCTTAAAATAAATAGAGTTATTGTATATTTAATATTAATAAAAATAATATGATTATTTAATAAAATATAAAAATAAAATAGTTATTAAGTTTTTTTAAACGCAAAAGATATTTTGATAATGATAATTTTATTTTTATTTATAATATTTAAAAATAAATTTTAATTATTTATTAAATGTTAAATTATATGATTTTACAATATTTGAGTCTTTGTCAATTTTATATTTATATCTTTTTTTTTGACATTTCAGATAATTATTTTTATCCTTTTTTATCTTTTTTTGAGTTTGTATTTAGATCTTCTAAATGCCTCTCAGTTTGTCTGGAAAGTTCCTCATTAATCTAATCCCTCCCAATTCTTACCTACAATTTTTTTTTCTATCTATTTCAAAATTTTGAACTATTTGATATCACTTTAAATATTGATAAGATTATTATTTGAATTCATTTTTCCTATAAATTAAAAAAATTCTAAATCAGTTAGAAGTAAGTACAATTATCATTCTAGAGAGAAAATGTTAAGCACTAATATAATATATTTAAATATACAAGTTTATAAGAGACATATTATATAACACTAAGCTTACATAATATTCAATTGATTTTATTTACTAAGATTGATGCTTTTAATAATTTTATTGTGTATGGATTAATAAATATCAAAGTAATTTCGTTGTTTTTTTATTATAATAAATATTAAAAATATATTATTTTTAATAAATATTATTATCCAATTAAAATAAAAAGAAGAAATATATTTTTAATATTTAATCAAAATTAGTGTGTTAAAAACTAAGTAAAGATTTTAAAAATCGTGACTATATGTTGTAAATATTTGATAATTTTTTGATAATAATTTATCATAATATAAACTAGCATACATATCTTAAAATCTAAGTAAAATATACTGATAGATATCATTCTCATAGTACTTGACATATCTTGATGTATTTTACATAAATTTATGTAAGATATGTATAATAAAAACTATTAAAATAAAATAATAGTTTAAATTTTATATCATTTTTATTATATAAATTAATTATAATTAAATATTTTTACCATAATTTAATTATAATTTACTTATTTATATTACAACTCTATAATTATTATCTAATCATTTTTTCATAATATTAAATAATTTTATAGTAAAAAGTTAATATAAATTAAATAATAAGCATTCATTTATCAAATAATTTTATTAAAAAAATAATATTACTTAAATAAAAATTTTCCTAAAATATTTAATATATAAAATATTCTAGAAACTTATTCCGATCAGTTATAAATTTATAAATTACATTACATAATAAAAAGTTAATTTAATAAAAATTTGCTATAAATTTAAATATTATAAACATTACATTTTAAATATAAATTTAATAATAATTTATCATAAATTTAAATATTATAAATATTACATTGTAAATGTAATTATATATAATTCTAAATTTAAATTTATGTAGATACATTTTATATATTTATCAAAAATATTTTAAGAGATATCGATTTTAAATTTTATATCTTAAATTTTTTTTATACCATATTGATTGATAGTTTCATTATTTTTTATTCAATTCTATGTTAAATTTTATCAATAACATTTATCTAACCACACTAATATATTTGGCTGGAAAAAACATATTTATAAAATGTAACTCATTCTATTATACTTCACCCCACCATTATTATTGTATAATCCCTATCAATATAATAATCATTTTAATATAATCAAAATTTAAAAAAATATTAAATTTATAAACTAGAAAATCCTTAAAACTTTTTAAATTTAAATATATGAAATCTAAGCATTGATATTTATTTGGTTATATTTTTACAAATATTATGACACTTCACAACATATCTATTTAAATATATGAGATGGTTCATTAACTTTAACAACATTTATTAATTTAAAATTTGAATCATTTTAAAATATTTATGTATTTTTCTGATTATTAATTTAAATTAAATTTTATTGATGTATTTATAATTATTTTCATCTTTTCAACTTTTATTTTTCTCCTGGCTTTTTCTCTCTCTTCTGTTCATTTCTATGTATTGTTCTCCTAAAAATATATATTGTATATTTATGAAGACTTTAGGTTTTTTTTGGTTTTATTATGTCTCTCAAATTCTTGGTTAATATTGATTTATATGTTAATAGCATTTTAATTTAAATTTAAGACATTATAAATATATAAAAACATTAATATATTTAGGACAATACATAAAAGATCTAAGAATATAAAAGAAATATGAAAGAATATGCAGTATTAATTGTCACAATAATTTATTAAATATTTTAAGCATAGACATGTGAAAATCTATATCAAAGTGATTATCACTTGTTATTTGATTAAAAACATTAAAACTTATGTTAAGATTTCTAACCACCATTTTTATTTAAAAATATATATTTTAGAAAAAAATGATTATATTATTATTTTGATTGAGACCCAAGTTTTAGTGGAGATGACTTCCCAAACTCTTGTTGGATGATCTCCATAATAAAAACCCTCCTACTAATTTATTTGCCATAACTGCTTCAATTGTTCCTAGGCTCGTAATCACTATTTGTTTTGTTCCTAAATTTTACTAAATGTAGTGATTTTGTGGTGTGCTTTTTATAACTTTCTTTAAGTAAATAGTTTTGTATATTTATTATATTAATTAATATAATAAAATTTATTTGATTTAAAAAAAACTGCCAACAGTCCTGTAATGAAAATTGAATTAAATTCAGGATATGAACGAAAATCAAATTTTAAGGTCGAATTTAATACCTGAGCTGCTGTGTCAGAGGAAGCCTTGCAGACTCCATTATTCTTCCGTAATAGAAATCCTCTGCGTTGGGAGGTAATTGCAGATGCCTTTTTCTGACAAATGCCACTACTACTTGTGCCAGCCCTGTGAATGGGCTGCCCTCTGGACTGATACGATTGTACAGCATTGTTCCCCAGAAGAATATCAGCATGGATATTCCCGTTAAGACGGCACAAAGCCCAAACCCCCACGCCCAGCTCACATTTGCTTGAATATACACAATTACAGTCGTAGCTACCATGATTGAGATATAAAGCCAAAAAAAGTACCAGTTGAAAAAACTCTGAATTTTTCTCACTCCTTGTGCAGTTCCCTTTTCAAATTGGTCTGCTCCGAAAGCTGAGGAATTGAATCTTATTCCTCCTGAGGCTACAATTGTTAAAGCGAAGTAAAGGTACAGAACTCCATACTGTGCTTTAGAGGGGCCATGGCAGCTTCCTGCAGATCGTAGCTGGGGGCTGCACGCAGGGGGCTTCAACGAACTTATAATCGCCGTTAGATTCAGAATAACCATTGCCTGAAACAAACACACAATTACCATTTAAAGAAAAGATTTGTATACCCATCGATTCATTTTAAAATAATGCGCTGATAGTAGGCAGTTAAATTAGGCCGCTAAATTACAATATGTGAGAATTACAGTGAAGGACGTACAAGTAATGAGACAACTGAACCTATGGAAATTGCCCAGAAACGACCAAGGTATGCATCTGCAAGAAATGCTCCTATCAGTGGCGACAGATCGGCTCCTCCATTGGATATGTTGATTATATGCGTGGCTTCGATGTTTTTGATGTTGAACTGCGTGGTTAAATAGACAATCATATTTGCAGCCAGACCTGCGCCAGCTACTGCACTACATATCTCGTTCCCTGCATGCATGATCAAATAAAACTTCTTAAAACCATTAGTACAAATCTTTACTCTACTTATATAATTGCAAAACATACACAGTGATCTGCATGTTCCTGTACATTACAATCTATTTAAAAATTTTGGGTATAAGTCAACAAATTGAAGTACCAATAATGAAAGGAAATGTTTTCCATCCTCCACGCTTTTTCTTCTCTTTGACATTGGGTGTTGAGAGCTCGTCTAAATCCTTCTCTACTTCATCAGGTGGTAAGACATTAAGTGCAGGTTTAAAGCAGTGAAGATAAGAGATGCAAGGAATCATCTTAACAATATTAACACACTGATTAGTATTTTCCAGTATTCTGGAGTGGTGTTTTCCCTCAACATCCATCTCAAGCGATTTATCTGTCGCCATGTTGATATTAGCTAATTAGCATAGCCCACCACACAGAGGTTAAGGTGGAGGTTCAACGTCTCTGTATCATATCCTCTTTTAATTTTGGATTTTTATGACGCAGTTAAAAAGCACGTTGAAAAGTTTTATATTTTGAAATAAAAGTAGATTGGTGTTTCAAAGATGCTGAATTAGGTTTCTACTGTGTACTGGAATGGAGATCGTATCATATGTTATAAATTGTGTTAGAGATCATAATTAAATTGTCAGGTGGTCACACCACAAATGTTATAAATTGTGTTAGAGATCATAATTAAATTGTCAGGTGATCACACCACAAATGTTATATATCTGAAAATCTTATAATTAAATTGCAGATTATAATTAAAATATCTGAAAATCTTATATATTATAAATTAAGTTGCAGATCATAATTAAAATGTCTGGCATGGTAAACCCTAAAAAGAATTTTAAATGCCTTTCCAATTAATTTGAAAGAATAAATAACAAAAAAAATAAAATAAAATATAGATTAATTTTTTTTCAATTTAAAAATATTATCAAACAAAATAAACAATTTAATATTAAAAATATAATTTATTATTATTAATAAGATGGATTTGCAAGTATTTCTTCACTTGATCTGACATTTTATCAGAAATACACAGCATCATGATTTTTTTTAAATTTTCACAAAATTCTCTGTAATATTAAAAAATAAATAATTAAAACTATCCACCTACTCCATTTAATCTTAAATGATTCCAAGACGTCAAACTATGGCATTGCTATGTTTTCAAAAGGTTGGTGGTAATATGATCCATATTAGATATTTAATATCCTTAAACAATTAAAAAAATTGCAGAGAGCGCCAAAGCCTATTAATATTCAATTGGCCAATAATGCGAGTAAACCATATTCAATAGGCCAATAATGCGAGTAAATCATATTCAATTGGCCAATAATGCGAGTAAACCCAGCAACACTCTTAAAATTAGGTCTTATTCTTTGATGCACATTATTTAAATAAATTAATAGACGAGTTCAAACAAATGTAGCCAATTGTAGATAAGCAGTCTGGAATTAAGGTGTAACACTTACATCTAGACACCTAAAAACATGTTCCTCACTAATTTATTTTGTTAAAAGGGTTGATTGCTACAAATTAGGCGTGCCTGATTTTTTATGTTTGCTGATTTTGATGGCTAGAAAAATTCTTATATTTTATTTATGATTTATAGATATTTTATTTTACAGTCTATCGAACTTGTATATGGATTATTTGTATAATTTTGTGCTGTTTATATAGTCTTAGTCTTTTTATTTATCATCCCTCCAAAGTTAACTAGACCCATTTTACCCATTCCACTTCTTAAGAGATTATAAGGTTGGTATGCATGCACTTAATATTAAATTTGCTTTTATGTGACATGTTCCTTATTGTATTTTTGATATATTTTCAAAAAAATTATTACCTATTTATTATATTTCTATTTCAAGTTTGTGACAATAATTTATATCATGCATGTATTTAAGGCATTAATAATTTACAATTGTGATTTTTCATATTATTATGTTATTATGTGGTGTTTTAAGATAATATTGAGTCATATTTTTAAATATTATACTTTTGCATATTATGATTATATGTTTTAAGGTAATAAGGAATTATATGGGATTTCAAGTAAAAATTGTTATTGTAAGATTTTATTCTATTAAGACTTGCTCTTCGTCAACTCCTCCCAGATTTCAAAAATTGCATAAAAATAATTGAAAACAATATATTTTATTCTATTTAATATATTTTCTTTACATATATTATTTAGCCTTTTTATGTTAATTTAAAAGATAATTACACATTCATATATATATATATATATATATATATATATATATATATATATATATATAATCTTTTAAAATAAGATAAAAAAACTGAATAATATATGTAAAGAAAATATACTTTCTTTATTCTATTTAATATATTTTTTTTATATATATTATTTAGCTTTTTAATGTGTTAATTTAGATTATTGTAAAAGATAATTACACATTCACACACACACACACACACACACACACACACACACACACACACACACACACACACACACACACACACACACACACACACACACACTTTTTAGTTAATATTTAAACGATATTAATTTTAATATTTCAATCTTTTGATTGTTAATGTTTAATTTCACTTCTATAACAGGGATCTTTTTTACATAATTTTATTTCACATTTTATAGATATTTTTGTGTTATATATACTAAGACCTCAATCAAAGCCTAATTTGATATTTTATCATAGCTTGGTTTTTGGTAAACAAATACCAATTTTTTTATTATAAAATATTGAGTTTCAAACTACATGTCATAGATCTACCATTGTTTGACATAGTACATTAAGGATTCACCATTTCTCATATCTTACTCTTCTTCCAGGTTTCTCTATTGATCCAAATTTAGAAAAAAGAATAAGGGAAATGTGCCTCTTGCTAGTCATCTATCATCCGATAGCTTTTCATGCAAAACAACGTGTGCCATTGAATTAAAAAGGTGTCAAATTCCAAGGATCAACTATAAACATGACTTAGTTTCATGGTAGACATTTTTGGCCATTTTTTGAGGGTTTGAAGTCATTTTTCTTGATTCACACAAATTTGTATTGTCTAGGTCTCAAAGGGAAAATAATTTTTTTAGGGATTTTAGATCCTTAGTAGGTCTTTTTTATATTTTTATCCTTGTACCATATCTTGAGACACTAGATGTAGTAAAAATTTAGTACCTACATGCTTAAATCAGAGTTATTGCCTGGCATTACACCTATTAAAACTATGGACATATTCAACACATGTAGGGACCACTCTTGTCTCTAATTTTAGAAATTTGAATTGTGATTGTATTCCAAAACTCTAATACCAAAACTTTCAACTGCTCCAACAACTTCCAAATCCAATGCCAAATTTTTTGACTATTCAAGCAACTCTCAACTTTGACGCCAAAAATTTCAAATGATATAACACTTTTAAACTCTAATGATTACCAAATGGGACTACAAGTTTTATGAAAAAAAACCTTAAAAACTATAAGAGGACCTCATTTTTCTACCTTGGTGTATTATGTCTCCCTAAGTCCAATGTGATGGCCATGAAGAAGTCAAATTTAAGCCTACAAGTTGTGACACTATTCATTTTGATTTATGGGAAATAGTGACATAATAAAATACCCCAAAGGTGACATTATCATGTACAAGCACCCATCCTAAGCCTAAGCCCCTTGGTCATATGAGATTTTAGCTCTTAGTCACATCCAACCCAAGGGAGCTTAACTTTTCCATGAAAAGTTGACTCAGTTTTTTGCAAACCTAAAATTTTATGAAAAGTGGATATTTATTTTGTGAGCAAGAACTTCAAAATTCCATAAATTTCAGCCAATAACTTTTTTTAGATAATATTTTGAAAAGTGTGAGTTTTTTTTAGCTCTAGATAGTGACAATATTCTCATCTTTGTAAACTTGAACCTATGTAGATTTTGTGGGATTACATATAATTGTATTTATAGAATTAATTAGTTCAACACATACTTCATTTTGTACACTATGGATCAGAATCAAGTTCCTCTTATTATACCATTCAACTATCTCTATTGGAAAGCCAAAGTTTAAATCCTCTTGACAAGAAATGTTTTACACATAGTCATGATGGGTATAGAAATATAATCGATAGTTGATGAAAATAAAGCAAAGTGGTTTAATGGAATTGATGAATCTTATTGTATATTATGTCTATCTATGTCTATCGTTGTGCTTTATATCTATAATTTTTCCTAATGATGTTTAAACCACATTAGAAAAACTCTTAGGGAAGCAAGACATAATGCGAGGTCATGGGTTGGAGAATGAACTCATTAGCTTAAGTCTAGGCAACTTTGAAACTATAAAATATATTTTTATGAAATTCAAACCATTCATGATATAGTTGAAACTATGAAACATAGACAAAAATATGATCAATTGATTCTTTCCATACTTACCAAATTGGGTTCAAAATATTATGTCTTTATTTCTACTTTCCACGCCATCAAGCATGAACTTGGAGCTACATGGACCATGTTATCCTTGGATTCTTTTACTACTAATGTGACTTGAGATCAAGATAAAATTATTCAAATGGGTACATTGAAGTCATCCAAATCACAAGGCTTAATTTTGATTCATGACAAACAAAAGGATTCTAGTAGTAAGGAGAAGAAATAAAAGGATCCAGAGCAAAGAAATGGTAAAAAATATGATGCTAGGCCCAAAGAATCAAAAGAGTCATCCTCTTAAAATAAGAAACTCAAGAAAGAGTGATTGAGTTCATGAAGAAGCAAATGCCTACTGTAAGAAATATGGGCATGATGAAACTAAGTGCATGAAGAAGAAAATTGACCAAATGAAAAATATGCTTGAGAAACATAATATTAGTGTCCCTGATCTTATCAATCAATGTTCATCAACACTTGAGTCTTCTAAGATTAAAGACATTAGTAAGGTTAAAGGTAAGTTCAAAACATTTGTTAAAGTTGTATTCCAGCCTTTCATATGGGTAATTAAAATTAGTGCCTCACACCACATGGATTCATCTCATGACATTTTCTCATCCTTGGAGCCTTGTTTTATGCCTTCTATTTTTTTGGGTGATAATACATCCGTAGAATTTAGTGGGAGATGATCTATTGAAGTGAATGATAGGCTATTTCTTGATGTTCTATGTGTTCCTTCATTATCCATCAATATCCTATCTATTTATCAGATCACTTACATCAATTTAGACAAGAGACTTAAGTTCACACCTAATTCAATGGTTATTAGGGAATAAAACAATGATTCCATAGTTACATTTGAGAAAATATATCACCCATCATGATTATATACTTTCTCACATTTTTCTCTTAATGAACCATGTACTATATTCCTCACTAATGGGGCAAGTAAATTATGGCATAAGTGATTAGACCCTATCAACTAACCTTCAGACTCCACACATGACACTTAAAGAGAGTCCTTCAGAATCCACACTTGACACTTCTCCCTCTTCCTTAGACACATTGAGATTTGATGATAATTCTGATGATTCAAATCCACCTAAACAACTTCTTCATGATCTAAATTCTTTGTCTATTTTTGATTATGGGAGTAGTGATGGGGATTCACCTCCTCCTTCTCTTATAATATCTTTAGAGGATAAGAAATCTCCTATTGAATCTCTGAGCACTAGTCCTTTCTAGGATAGACAAATATTGTAAAGCATTGGCTATTGGGTTGGAGATCCATCAGACATTAGGTGAACACATTCATAATTGTAGAATGCCTCACAGGAATTCATTTCATCAGATTCAATCCACATTCATTTCACAAGGAATCAAACACACCTGAATGGGATATTACTATAGAAGAGGAGTATGGCTCCTTACTTAGGAACAACATTTGGGATTTAGTCCCTCTTCCTAAGGGAAGAAAACTTATTCTATGTAGGTGGATCTATCAAATAAATTTTTTAGTAGATAGGTATATAGACAAGTTCAAATCACATTTGGTAGAAAATGGTTTTTCTTGGGTACCTAGAATATACTATGCCAAGATGTTTTCCCTAGTTACCAGAATGAATTGAATCAATATCACTCTTGTTATTATAACACACCACTAGGACATTCATTAGATGGATGTGAAGAGTGACTTTCTTCACAGTGACCTCAAAGATGAAATATACATGGAGCAACCACATGGATTTTTAGAATATTCTTCCTGGGTCTATAGAAAATTACAAAGCACATTTGGTAGAAAATGGTTTTTCTTGGGTACCTATAATTTAATATGCCAAGATGTTTTCCCAAGTTTCCAAATGAATTCAATCAAAATCACTCTTGTTGTTATAACAATACATCACTGGGACATTCATCACATGCATGTGAAGAGTGACTTTCTTCATAGTGACCTCAAAGATGAAATATACATCGAGCAACCACATTGATTTATGGAATATTCTTCCTTAGTTTTAAAAAATTGAATATATATCTATGGTCTCAAAAAATCTCCTCAAACTTGGCATTCCAAGATGGACTCATTTATTCTTTTTGTTGGGTTCATTAGATGCCATTATGATCTAAATGTCTACATTTTTTGGCAGAATGATTCACTATTGATTATTATTCTCTATGGGGATGACCTATTGATGACATGGAGTTCTTCATCCACCATTTCAATAGTAAAAACTACTTTGTATGATAGTTTCTTAATGACTGACTTGGGTTTGTTGCATTACTTCCTTAGAATGGAAATTAATTGGTTTGAATTTAGGATCACTATTTCACAATCCAAGTATGTTATTGATTTACTTTAATGGTTTAACATGGTTTATTTTAATCTATATCTAAATTCATTTATATCTGGTGTGAAGTTTAAGGTTGAATTTTCATCTCTTTTGGTTGATGCTACATTGTATTGATAACTTGTTGGCAGTCTCATCTACCTTACACACACTAGACCTAAAATTTCATATGTAGTGGGCATGCTCACTATATTTATGTAGGAACCACATGAGTTGCACTGTAAAATAGCTAAGTATATTTTTCACTACATTTAGGGTACTCATACTTTTATGATTCATTATAGAGAAATAATTGATGTTGGCTTGATTGGGTATACATATTTAGATTGGGTTGGTAATATTCATAATCTCAAGTCTACTTTAGGTTACAGTTTATCCCTTGGTTTAGGAATAATTAGTTGGTCAAGCAAGAAGTTGATTTATCTTTTACAAAGGCATAATATAGAAGATCTATTAATCCTACCACTTAAGCTATTTGGCTTGAGAGTATTCTTAATGATTTTGGCATCTAATTTCAATGACCAACAATCAAATTTTATAATAACTAAAACATAATCCATATATTCAGGAATTTGGTCATCTATCAATGGACCATGCATATCGCGATTCATATGCATTTCATTCAGGACCTTATCCATGAACAAGGCATTAATCTTTGCTACATCTAGACTACAAAAAAATTATTAATATATTCACAAAACCTTTCATTGAGAGTAATTATATTCATTTGTGGGTTCTTATTAGATTTCATGTATCTCCATCATCTTCTAGATCAGTGTTAATTAGTGTCTTAAAAAGATTATGATAGTTTCAATAAATAAAATTTGGAATACATATCTTGTGTCCCCATTAAAATTATGAAGTGGTAATGTGCACAAGGGGAGAGTTGTTGATATATGGGGATGACCCATAGATGTAACAATATAATTAATAGATTAACACCCCACCCCCCCCCGCACCCCCCCCCCCCTTCCCCAAATGGTTATAATAGAATAAGATTATGATAGTGAAAACCATGAGTCTAATGAAACTAATGAATGTGAACAAAAAGATCAAGAGAAAGTGTAAGAAATTGTTTTGTTGCATGATCCTATTCATCAAAAACCTAAATATTTTGATGAAAACCTAATAAACTTATTATAAACTACAAATCGAAAAGTGTAGATGCACAAGTAAGTGCATCTATTAATTATGTTGTTATAACTATGGGTCATCCCTATATACCAATAACCCTCCCCTTGTCCACATTACCACTTCATAATTTTAATTAGGACACAAGATATGTATTCCAAATTTTATTTATTGAAACTATTATCACCACATATTACATGGAAAACCTTAATAATTAAACTCAATTTGAAATTTCAATGCCTATATTTACCCAACTTATAGGTACACCTCCTTTGGTGACTTTTTAAATATCCAACCTAAAATGGCAATAGGTGAAAACTCTTGTCTAAATAATAAAACTTATGCAAACTAAGGCTACAAATATTGAACATAATTATATGAAATAACCTTATGATATTAATTAACAAGAGGTATTACATAATTATCTTGTGCTAAAGATATATTTATACCCTTTTCCAACTAGTTTTGTTTCACCAAATTTTAAATTTTATGATGGAAAGGGTGTGTACACATCCAACTCCTAACACCATTTGTGTTGAAATTGTCAATCTTACTCAAATTGCACTCAATACTCAATTTAGGTTAAAATCACTAAAGCATGCTAAATGGTTTGAAATTGTCATTTACAAGTGTCAATTTAGGCCAAAGTATCCCTAAATGGGGCAATGCATTTTATGTGATTCCTAACTTTGATCAATTCATATCGAGTCAAAATGATGATTTTGCCTTTTTATGCTTTGGATTACTCTTTTATTCTAATTTATTAGTGCACGTAACATACCTTTGTTATTTTATGCTGGAAACATCCTAAATGGGAATATGGTTCCAACACATCTAACATTGCCTTCGAATTATTCTTGAGTCAAATTATGACCCAATAATATGACTCTCTGGCCATTTTGATTAATTGAGGGCCACTTTCTAAGATTTGCACCAAAATTGATTAATATTTCTTAAAGATAATTAATTTGGATCAAGAGCTTAAGTGGATTTTCCATGGAGGTTATTGAATATTTATTTTTGGAAATTGATTTCTATTAACTACATCATCATAATGACATCATCTATGGGGTGGCATCCAAAAGCTATAATTGCAACAAATATCCTAATTATAGCCTCCCATGCCTATTTAATGCCTCCCATGCCTCATTAATTCCCATTATTCCCAAATCATAATGAGTATATTTATAGATTTAATTACAAATACTAGCTTAATCCATGGCCACACATCTCAATCTTGAGATGGATGGTCAAGGTCGATCCTGACCAATCTAAAAAATATATAAATAGAAGGCCTCACACCACCATTTTTAAGCATAAATTTTTAAACTTATAATTATAAAATATCTCCATAAGTCATTTGTGTTGTTATTATTATGTTATTTATATTTGGATTAGCTTCATTAATAGGCATATTAGATAGTTTATATCATGATCCTAGGTTTTGCATACAATTCTTGAGGCAATGGAGGAGCAAAGAAGTCATTGTTGAAAAAGACTATATCTCTAAATAAAGGGTAGAACACACTTGGATCTACCTTTGAGTAATGGATTCATTTTGGAATGTAATGATTGATTGTTTTCTCTCATTTGTATCTTGTTATCATTATCAAATCCCACCTGAATAGTTTGGCTTGATTTGTTTAGTTATTTATGCATTTCTCTTTATTTTATCGACTAATGCTTGACTTATCCAATATTATAATCTACTCTATAGGATGATCCTAAAAAACATATTCTATATTTTTATGTTTCGTGCATTGATTATGCTTCCAATGATAAACTTTTTACCAAATTATTTATAAGGAGATTAAAATACTATGCTTTGAAGTGGTTCTATGATTTACCAACCTAATCAATAAACACATTAAAACCCACTACAAATCATTTTTTTGACACTTATCTATTAATATTACCAAAAAGGTTTCCTATGCTCAAATTACAAAAATTAAACTAGGAAACAATGAACTAATTAATGAATATGTCTTGAGGTACAAGATAATGTTAGCTAAAATGATCAATTATATGGAAGATAAAGATCTTAAATAAAATTTTAATTAAAGTTTTCTTGATCCTTTACATGAGACTATTGTTTTCAAAATATTTATATCTTTCAAAGACTTATGTCACATTTTTCATGATCGTGAAATGAAACTTATCTCATTAAACAAACTTAAGTATGTATCAAACATATTGAATACATCTACATCCAATTATTGGAAGCATAATCACTGAGAGGGGGAGGTGGGGGTTAATTAGTGCCTTAAAAACTTTATTTCAATTCCTTCTTAGCATACATGAACCATTACATCAACATATAGATCAAGAATGGCATAAGCAATCAACTATACAAGCATGAAATAAGATTACACAAGTCAAGACATCATATATGTGGGAAACCCTCAAGAGGAATAAAACCCATTGATCCCTAAAAATGGACTATAGTCCTATAAGTTAAAATATCAAAATTTTATGAAGCGCTAACTACATATTGAACACCAAACCTAACTAGGTAAGCACCAACCCAACTAAGCTTTGACAAGCACCAACTTGCAAGGATGCATCAACCCCCTAAATGATCTAACACCAAATCAACCACCTTAAACATTTGATCACATTAAGAATACTTTTTTTCTCATACTAAAAATGATGATCGACTTATTTATCTCTTCTCTCTCTTCTACCCCTCTTAACATATCTTTTAGGTTTATTCACTCAACTAGTCCTCTTCTTGACTAGATTACATCATATGACCTTGATTTTCATACACAGAACCTCTATCAGATAATCCTCACAATTTATATATAAAATTTAGATTGTATATAAGACCTATTTATACTTACCAATATTCTATATCTGTAGACACCAAAAATATGCACATGATTGTTTTGAATGTTGTAATCCCCCTGGACCACCTCAGACCCCCTTGGGCCTAGCCTAGACCATTCAACCCTAAACTAGACCCAACACTAGTCAATTTGACCTACTGACTAAACCCACCTTTTACACCAAATTTACCTTTTCCCTCGACCACTCGCGGTCACCTTAACCATTGACAGTCACCTTGACCATTGACAGTTAGGTTTCACCATCTAAACCATCTCAGCTAACCCTTCACTCTGACTTGCTTTTATATAATTAAAGTGTCTAATTCATGTGTAATCCCATCCATGATGAAGTTAAAACTATAAATAAGGTTGGAGCCATTGTTAGCATCTTGTTTCACCTCTCATTCCTTGCCTATAATAAGAGAGAAGCAGGAAGTGAAAAAAGATCCATACATGACTTCAAGAAATTTTACATCCATACTTTCTTTGCATGTCACTTCTTCTAGTAATCTAGTGATCCAACCATCACATTAGAGAGTTGACTTGTCAATGCCCCTCTATCAATAGCTAAGTATTGTTACTCTACTGGAATCATTCCAGACTCTACAAATGATCAAACTATCTCAACCATTTGTCCAACCAACCACTAACAAGCTAAGTATTTGTTTTAATTATTCAGTCACTTTGTTTGTATGTCACAATTAGCCCAGCATAAACCAATCTCCCAGAATTGGTGATCCTGTAACTCAGACTTTTTACCACCCAAACCCAACACATAGTAATCACTGATGGTCACATCAACTGCGAATGGTCACTATGGTAAGAAATAACAACAAGCTATTTTCACCCACCTACCCCCAACCAAATCCAAATTTCTATTTTTTTTGTCTATTTACAGACCCCTAACCTATTTTTTGAATCACACTCAACCTATTTATCATTAGTATTAACTCACTTATTTCTATATTAGTCTATTTATTTATCAAGTATTTCTTGTATTCAATTTTAGTACCTTTTTATTATTGATGCACATATTTTATCTTCTATTTTATAAACTTAATTGTTTAAAACATGTGAATTGATAGCCCCTAAAGAAGCTCTTGCTTTCAAGATCTAGCTAGTGTTAGGAAATACACCCAACTATCTATCTAACCAACCATTTACTTTAGTGTTGTCTTATTTTCAAGTCATCCTCCAAATAAAAATGTGCTCTTCACAATCATCTGATTCAACACATGAACAATCGAACAAGTTTTTCAACCATATCAGTATCTAGTTTCTTCTTTTTTCTTTCTTAAAATATAATCTAAAATTCACTAAAATATTTTGGCATGCTTGGTGAGACCCTTGAGTCTTTACTTGGGTGTAATTTTTTTATCTACATGCTCTTATCCCTATTCTATGCTCATAAATGAAATTAAAATTTCTTTTAGGTTTAAAACCAACTGCATATATTAGTTGCTTGTAATTTTAGCTCACTTAGTTAAATTAAGTCAAAGTAAGTCAATCGTATAATCACTTGTATCACACACTAAACCAAATCACCTTCATCAATCAAACATATAAACAACTTGACATAAGGCTCGACTAGGATTTCATCACCTAGTGGATCACCTTACCCTTCCCCAAAATCCTACTTGAAAGTCATTACCAAGGGCCAAACCAACTCAGCTCTCTAGTTGAGTATAAACTCTAAAGTTTGGTATATACTAACAAAACACCTAACACCTTTATCATTGTGTTGTGTGAAGTGAGGGGATATGCCCCAATAGAAAGCCACATGTTGAGTTTTAATATGGATCCTTTTTGAGAGCTTGAACAACCTGAAACCATCCATAGCTATCTTCTATAGTACCTATTTTATCAACCCAATTAGATTTACATATTTTATTAAAGGCTTAGGGCATAAGCCAAAAGTGATACTAAAAGGAACTTATAGGCTTAATGTACCTTTTTAGTGTGTGATTGTCTTATTTGATCATTTTATTGTCTTCTCTCTGTTTTAGTGGTGATGTTGTTTTTGTATTCTCTCCCCTTTATCTTGTACAATTCTAACTCACTAGCAACAAAGGAAATTATCAAAATATAACCCATCACCAATCTAATCAACCCATTCTACCTCCTCATCCATGGAGTACATATTTGAACTAGAAGATTTTCCTTTCCCTTCGAGAAGTCATTCTTTCCCTCAAGTGGTTCCCCAAGGAGATGTGGATTTTTCCACTTTCTTAGATAACAATTCTATGGCCCTTTAGCATTATATTATCACTATACCTCACCATACCCCTACTTCAGTCCCACATGTAGACCCACCCTATGGCATGCCTTCCCACCTTATGGAGAATACTTCTATTGCAACAATCACCACCCAACCATTACTACCCAAGTATCTTCATCTACCAATAACCTCTTTAACATTACTATTGAAAACCAACCCACTCAACCTACCAATACCCTTACACCTTTTACCCTAACCAAGAACTCCTTTACCCTAGGAATAACCCAACCATTAACCACTTATACTTCACTCACCCTAGGAGTGCCTACTGCTAGAATTGCTAACCTTCCTTCAGCTACACCCAATCTATTGGTCACCACTCCACTTCAAAATATTGTGATGTCTATACCTTCCACCTTACCACCAATCAGTACTAAGGTTACTACCTATGCTTTTGTTACAAACCTAACCATAACTCCTACCTAACCTACCATAGTCTATCAACAAGTTCCCATTACACCCAACTTGGCTTACATCCCTAACCCACAAGGGCATGTATCCACTACTCAACCATCGACGTCCACCTACCCTTACATACCATCTACCCAAGCACCCATATCCACCTATCAATATGGGGTAGTCTCCCAACCTCTGACTAATCAATATGTCACCTAACCTCAACCATAATATGCACCTTAAAACCATTTATGTTAGCCATCCCAAATTGACCTAATAAAAATGTTCATGGATAAAATGAAAACTCTAGAGTCATCCATTTTTAGAGCTCAAAACATCTTATCCTATGACTAGATCTACGATGAACCTATTCACCCATATATCCCTATTAGACCATACCCTCCTTAGCGAGAGCTCCCAAAGATTTCTAAATTTTAGAGCGAGGAGGACCCCTAACAATACCTTAGGGAAATCAGGCATTAATGTTATATGATTACCTATGATGATTCTCTCCTCTTTCATACCTTCCCCATGTCTTTATCTATCCCAACACTGGACTAGTATAGTACCATCACCAAACACTCTCTTTTTTCCTTCACCCAACTAGCCCAAACTTTATTGGATCAAATTTCAAACAACATTTCCATGAAATTATCCATCTTTGAACTCTATTCTATTTGACACTTTGAGGACGAATCTATTGTTGATTTTATAGATTGTTGGAAAAGCCTAATAAACCAACTTTCATTCTCTTTACCTCAACCTAAGATAACAAACAAAAATTCTCTAGCATGTGGCAAGAAAATTTATTCTACATTACATGTCTAGAGCTTTAGAACCTTTGACATTGATTTTAGCATGGTACAAAAGCTATAAAATGGGGCCATCAATGAATGGAAGATAAAGTTGAAAAATAAAAAATCTACCTTCAAAACTAATGAGGCATCCTCCTCTAAAACAAGTAACCAAATCAATACTCGGACCAAGATCAAGGGAACTACAAATGTGGTTGTCTTTAAGACCACCCCTGCACCATCTATCAATCAACCAAACTCTTTTAAAGCCTTAAATCAAAACATGAGGAACCAAAACTAGAACAGTCAAAATAAATTTACCCCACTTGGATAATGTTATGCTTCAGTCTTGGAGAATATGTTGAAACATAATATCATATAACTTCCTCCCATCAAACACCCTCAATAATTTTATTCTTCTCATCCTATACATGGCTAGGAGAATGAGAATAACCTATGTTCTTTTCATCGAGTAGCTGGGCATGATGTTAATAGGTGTAATACATTCAAAAATGTTGACTAATCCCTCATTGAGAAGGGGTAACTTATGTTGGATAACCCTAATGTGCCCCTGAACCAAGCCCTTGACATTTTTAGAAAACCTTTTCCCAATCATGCCCCTACCAAAAATGAGATCAACAAAGCTAAATGTTCTCATGATGCCCATATAGTCAACATGGATCTTAATGCACTCATTGCTGAATAACCTACCACCCAATCTACCAATCCTTTGCCCACTCCACTTATTGAGGTAGTGGAGTTGACTTCTCTTCCTTTAGAGACCCAAACCAAGGAAGTAAATTTTTCCTTAGCTTCACTTATTGAGGTATTAGATCCCTCAAATTCCCATTTGACTGACATATTAGAGCAACCAACCATCACCACTTTACCTTCTCCCTTAGATACCAAACAAACCACTCCTCTTATGGACATCGTTCCTAGAGAATAAATTTCAATATCAACACCTCTCATAAATGAACCACCTATCCCAACCTTACATCCTTTGATTGAGGAAAAGAATGAGCTCCTCCATCCCCCTTCTTAGCTTATGGGTCTATCTTTTAAATTCACTACCTAGGGAATGAGACTAGTATATAAGCCTTTCTCTAGATTAGTTCAGATATTGAAGTTTGTCTCCAAACTTGACATAGATCGATCCACCTTTTGGAAATAATTGGGGCTCCCTTATATCACCAAAAAATAACCTCCAACTACATATTCAATAAACTAACCCATCACCTCACTTATCCAACCCACTCTCAAACTAATCAAAACCTCTAACAAAATGACCACCTCTAAACCGTCCAAAATAACCATACCTCAAGCAACCAAATCATTATCTACCACTTTGACCAAGCCACCCAAAAATCATGGAATCTTCCCTACATATATCTTGGATCATTCATCTTTGAAAGTGGAGCTAACTTCATCAAAAGCACCAACTAAACACCAAACCAAATCAACCAAAGAGGTTAGAATAGAAAAATACTAGAAATCTAGACTTCTACTTCCCTCGACCTTACCCTTTATTTTAGGACATTATCCCTCTATTTTGAGAAAAAATCAAACTGTCTTATCCAAAACCCAACCACCAATTTTGGTTACCCCATCACTCCTGAGTTCTAACATGCCCATCTTTCCCAAGACATCATTATTAGAAATAGCTACCTTGATAGCTTTTACTTCCTTCTTATCAACTTCCTTACCTAAACCAAAGCCATCAACTAAAAGCACCACTTTACCCAAACCACCTATCACCAAAATGATTTCTAAAATAACTCCCAAATCTACCACTAAGACCAAGGCCTCTAGACCCCCTCCACTTTTGGATGAGTCCTACTCAACTATCTTCCAAAGATTATTACAAGCTTCTTGCTTGACCTTACCTCCTGTCAGACCATTTGAACCTCTTGGTCCAAAACCCATATGTTACAATGACCACCAAGTGTGATCCTACCATAGGACACCTAGACATGACATAGAGAACTATAAATCTCTCCAAACCATCATCCATCATCTCTATGATGAGTATGATCTATTATCGAATGAATTGCCTATGAACCCTCTACCAATTATACAAACAACCATTTTCAAATACTTACCTAACCCCCCACTCTCACCTCAAAGTGACAAGGAAACAACCCAATCTCTTACCCTAACTCTTCTGTCTATCCATACTATCAATGTGGTCACATGATCACAACAAAAGGATAACAAAAGATCCAAAATTTTCATCCCATGGATATATCCATCCTCTACCTCTGAACCAAGTCAAGTTTAAGCATCTTCACCTTTATCCAAACTAAAGATATCCATCTTGGGCACCTCTCAATCTAAACCCTATGAATCAATTAAAAGGGTAATCCTTAAACAACTTCACTAGACCCCAACAAAAATTAACCTGTATGAACTCATTTCTACCTTGCCTCATCACCACAAAGAAATGATACAGGCTTTATAATCAATAGAGGTCCAACCTAAAGACCCTCAACCTCTATTAGCCTTTATTGGCACTTTCCATCTCTCCATTCTGGTCACCTTTAAAGACTCAAAGATACCTTTTATCCACCCTGATTACCTAAATCACCCTCTCTTCATCACAACCCACATCAACCAAACCCACATCAAATTGGTTATGATTTATGGGGGAGATAATATTAATATCATCTCCTCTCATGCCTATGAGCAGCTTAAACTACCAAATAATGTCATGGTCAAAACCTTACCCATCTTTTGATCATTCAATGGTACCATGGCCACTACTCTAGGAATTATTATCCTTCATATCCATTTAGGACCTCTTACACTCCCAAAAATCTTCTATGTAGTGGAAGGTGAATTATATTATTATGTTTTGCTAGGAGAACCTTGGATTTGCTCTATGGCTTGTGTACCCTCTACCCTTCATCATTTCATCAAATTCAAGCATGAAGTTTAGGTTGTTACCATACAAGCTAACCCAAGTCATTTTTTTCATGTAATATGAGTTATCAACCCAATGATATCTTCTTGCCCCCATCTAGCACACCTTCATTAGCAACTAACAAGTCTCAAACTAAAAAAGATAAAGCTATGTCTTATTATAACAACAAGGCATATACAATCTCATCAATCTCTTCTGAACAAAACCCCACCATAGACCCCTTAAAATTGATATTTTAATGTATTTCACTTGGGGAATATCATCTCTTAACCTTAGATGTTTTCCCTACTCCCCAGGAGTATGAGCAAGTTAACAACTACCTCAAATATGACCCCAACATTGGAACCATTATTCCCCTTGGAAATTCAAACTATCTAAACCATTTAATCTATCAAGGAATCAACAAACCTCTTGATGATTCTACCACCTTATCTTTTCCTTGACCATTCAACTCTAGTTTCTATTACTTAGATGAACTTGAGTTTGCCAAAATGTACCTTCATCAATGTACTTGGAAGGGATTTGTCCTAGGATGATACAAGCATGGTCCACACAAGTTAATTTCAACTGAGATGAGAAATCCTAATGAAAAATATGGCCTTGGTTTCATATTACCTAAGAAGAAAACCAAAACACCTACCATCACCATTGTCAAGGAAGATATCCCTTCCTCATCGACCTCTTCCACATTAAAGTGTGAGGATAATGACATAATCCCACCTAATTTTTTTTTGTCAACATGATTAGCCTTGGAACCCTAACTTATCAAAAGGATGGGGAAACCATGACAATTCCTCTCACTCATCTTAAATTGGTAGAAGATGACTCTCTTACCATTAACACCATTTAGTGTTAGGATGATGATTTCATTCTCACCGACCTCAGTGTAGAAGATCATTCTATCCAAAAATATCTCCCTCCTGAGACTTCCACTATGTTAAAAAAATCTATCAGGGATATTAACTTGGGCACTTAGGATAGTCCACATATCATTAAAATTAGATAATCTCTAGATTCTATAGAGAATCAGGACTTCTCTACCTTCCTTTAGGAGTGCAACATAGCATTCACTTGGTCATATGCTGACATGCCCATAATAGACCCATCCATCACCACCCATAACATCATAACCAATAATTATGTTAAACATGCTCAATAAAATATTCATCAGATGCACCCTTGCATAGCCCTTTTCATTAAAGAAGAGATTCAACATCTCCTTTACATCAATTTTATCCAACCTATTGACTATCCCTAGTGGGTCTTCATTGTCATTCCTATCACCAAATTATAGGGGCACTTCACATTTGCATATATTTTCAAGACCTTAACCTAACTTACCCAAAGGATGATTTCCTTTGCCAAGCATTGACCAACTAGTTGATCTTACAGCTAGCCATGAGATGCTCTTTGTTATGGATAGATTTCTGGGTTAGAATCAAATCGTAATTGGCCTTGAAGATCAACACAAAAATGCCTTTATCACCCTATGGGGGATTTTTTGCTATAGGCTCATGCCCTTTGGTCTAAAGAAAGTTGGTACAACCTCTCAATGCATAATGACCTATATCTTTCATGACCTCATTCATAATATAGTAGAGGACTATGTGGATGACCTTTTTAGAAAATCAAAACTTTGAAAGAATCATTTAACCATTATTAATATTATCTTTGAGTGAATTATCTATTATCATGTCCATCTAAACCCTAAGAAGTGTATCTTTCATTTCTTATCAATAAATCTTCTTGGCTTCATTGTCTCCCTTCATAGAAATGAAGTCAATCCCACCAAGGTCAAATCCACTATAGAGATGCCTCCTCTTGTTAACCTTAAGCAACTTTGTAGCCTTCAGGAAAAGCTTCAATTTATCTACTGCTTTATCTCTTAGCTATTCGACTGATGCCAACCTTTTCATCACCTTCTCAAGATGGACATATCTTTCAAGTAGAGCATGGACTTCCAAAAGGCCTTTGATTCCCTTAAAATATACCTTTTTTCTTCACCTATTCTCATCCTTCTAAAAGATGATGAGCCTATTTACCTATACATCTCTACCACTGACCAATCCCTAGGGGAAATTCTTGCACATCATGATGATAATCATAAAGAGCAAGTCAACTACTATGTAAGTCAAACACTTTTAGAGTGCAAAACTCAGTACACCTATATCAAGAAATTTGCCTCACCTTGGTCTTTGTATCCACCAAGATTCATCATTACCTTCTTAATCACAAAATTTTTGTCATCAGCAACACTGACCTACTCAAATACATGCACTTAAGCCATATCAAAACCAACAAATGGATAAATGGCTCATACTTTTAGCTAAATTTGACCTTGGGTTCCTCTAGTATAAGTCACTCAAAAGGCATGTAATTTATGACTAATTGGTCAAAGCACCTTTAGTAGATAACCAACCTCCTCTTCTTAAGTTTCCTAATGAGTCCATCACTACCCTTTCTCAAGTGTATTCCACCTATCAAGTATCCATGTTCTTCGATGGATCAAAGTGTTAATGTAGTAGAGGAACTAGTAGCATCATTTTTTCCCCTTGATGGTGAATCCCTCCCTTTATCCTTCAAGCTAAATTATGAATGTACCAATAATATGGTTGAGTATGAAGCCCTAGCCACAGGCCTTCAAACTACTTTATCCTTAGGAGTCAAAATGACCAACATCTTTGGCAAATCTCAACTTGTGATTAATAAAATCAATGGCTCTTATCGGTGTAAGAATTATGTTTTACAATAGTACAAACAACTAGTTCACAAACTCTTAACATCATTTGAACATTACCATATCTAGACCATCCCATGTTCTATGAACAAGTTTGCTAACACCATGGCTTCTCTAGCTTCCTAGATCCTATTTTCACCTCTAACTCTAAACTATTTATCATTATTCATCACCTTACCAAACCTTCTTTTGTCAAACCAAACTCTCCTACCATCTTCAATGTGGAGTAAACCCAACCCAACCTTTGGTATCAACAGACCTTCGACTATCTTGACCTTACCATCATTCCCCTTGATCATTCCAAGAATGCTCAAAGGGCATTTATTTATATCACCTCTAGTTATACCATACTCAAATTAATCCTTTATAAACATGGCTTTAATGGTCTTCTTTTTAGTTTCCCACTCAGTCACAAACCTTCTCATACTATTAAAGAAATGCATGATGGGATTTGTAGAGGACATTTTAGTGGCCTAGCTATCACTAAATATATCCTTTACCTTAGATACTACTAGCCTACCCTCAAATGGGACTATTATAATTATGTGAAAAAGTGTGTTAAATTCTAACAACATACCAATATACATCATGCACCCAACTATAGTCATCAAGTATCCAAATATTTTTGGCCCTTCTCACAATGGGGTCTAGATCTTATTGGTGAAATCAACCCCCATTATTTGTAGTGACATCAATATATCATCATTGTGACCAAATATTCTACCAAGTGGATAGAGGTTTCCCCTCTCATTTCAACCAAATCCAATAAGATCATTGAATTCATCAACCATAACATCATCTGCCACTTCGGTGTTCCTCATAGGATCATCAGTGATAATGACAAATATTTTAAAAACAATCAAGTCCATGGTTTTTGTGACTCATTTGGAATCAAGCTCAATTTCTCATCACCCTATCATCCACAAGTAAATGAACAGGCTAAGGCATATAATAAAATCCTTAACAACATGATTACCAAGATGGTCAATGCCTCTAGTTAGAATTGGCATTTGTATATCCATTTCACCTTATGGGCATACCGAACTAGCATTCAAACCCTTATGGGTGATACATCTTTTTTAATTGTGTTTGGAGAAGAGGAAGTCTTGCCTCTTAAAATCCAAATACCTTTTCTTTTCATATCATTTCAAAATCTCATCTCTAAATATGATTATCTCCAACATCATTTAGCCCAACTTGATCTACTTGACAAATGTCACTTAACCGATCTTACACATCTTCATGTATATAAAGAATGTGTCAAGGATGCCTATTATAAACACCTTAAATTATGAGAATTCAATATCATAAACCTCATCTTAAAGGAAAACCATCATGTCATAAATATGGAGAAAAGTAAGTAGGGCAAATTTGCTTGTAATTGGACTGGACCTTATATCATAACCCACAAGTATGGATCATGAGCTTATTAGATATCTTCTTGAAGGCCACCCATAACTTGAGCCCCTTAATGCCTCGCATCTGGATCCTTTCTTTTGTTCAAAAGAATCAAAATCACCTTTTGTCTAACTTAATCTCATTCCTTTCTTACAAACCACATTCATCTCCCTCTTTTAGGAACAACCTATTAAAATTGAATCATGTGATTATCTATCATAATCATAGACTAATATTGAATAAAGGGTACCATGGATCTACTCATGGCATGATTCTTATAGTACTTTCCACCCCTTTTTTAGGACAAATTCCCATGATTGTTGTTGCCTAAAACCTCTTTAAACCTCATCAAATTTCTTATGCATCTAGTTTTTACCTCCATAAAGATGAACCTTTAAACCTATATAATCATGTATATGTCAAGAAAAAATCAAACAAGCAAAATCAAAGTCATAACCACAAATATCCATGGGTCATTCCTAGCATTCAAAGACTTCTCCCTTGAAGGACAACTACTAGAATATATTCAAAAATTACTGAAAGTAAGGTGGACTACTCCCTTGAAGGACAATTATCAAAAGCATTAAACAAAGTATGCAAACTTAGACTACTCCCTTGAAGAATGGTTGATTAAAGAATTTATCATTAGCATAATAATTTATTGGAAACTTCCTACATCGATCAGCTTCCCCAACACCCAAGCAATTATAAATAAGCAAATGACCCATTATCAAGCAAAAACATAATAAATATATAAACGACAATAGACTCTCATAATCAAAATAATTTTGAAAGCCACAATCAACTCTCATGAGTATACTTCCCACATTTCTTAGTCTACACTCTATATGACATAGACTTATTTATAATGACTCTTTGGTAACCTCTAGAAGAGGCATGCTAGTCTCAAAAGAAGGTTTGATTTTTCATCTATCTCCCCTTTATACATTCTAAGTAAGGGATTTTGAGCTCACTTGAAATTATGTGATCAAGACACCTTTTAACCAACTAATGAACACTAATGTGAAGCATTTGAAGGGCTTATGTTCCTTAAGCCAAACCAACTTTGGTCTTGTTTCATTCCATACCAAATAAGAAGCATCATGCCGTCTTCTTATCCTATCATAACTGGTTATATATTTACTAAAGATGCTTGTCTCTTGATTATATTTTTCTCTCACATCTAGTGTTATTATTTAACTTAATTTATGTGTTTTACCTTAAGCAAAGTTAACATAATCATACCCACATACCCATCATATCAACATATATCATAAGAAACAACATCATTAGCATATCCATCAAAAATCATATCAACATCATAACATCCATGAACAACAAAACAATAAACCATTTCTACCACATGCATAAATATAAATGAGGAAGAATATACACATTCACTTTTAACATAAACATCATCATCATATCAACATCATCATAACCATGAACATAAACAAAATACATCTCATCACATGCCTAGCTAGGTGAGTCCACATCATCAAATATCATCATGAGTATAATCAATATAACATTAATCAATAATCAACATGAACATCAAATCCATGAGTAATAAACATTAAATAATGATCATATATATAAATCATTATTCTAACATCATAATGTATACACCAATATACATGTCTCTTTCTCAAAATTTACACCTCACTGCATCGGCTCATAGGCCTGAATCAAAATGATATACAACAAAATATATTATATCATAAACTATGTCATGGCTATGCTCTTGGGGTACCACTATCTCTTAGAGCACTAGTACCTCTCTATACCTATCCTCTCGAGGTACTTGCCTACCCACCCACTAAATCATCCCACTGACTTGGTGTCACCACACTAGTATCACCTACCAAAATAACTCTATACTCACCCCATTGGGGCTCATTAGGATTATGTCTAATAACTATGGCCTCATAGTAGTGTAACTCATCCACTATGGCTAGATATCAAGCCATAGGGATAGTGACCAATATTTCTATTAGTGTTTCAACTCCTCCTTTGGTCTATCTAAAGGAGTCTCGATCCTAAGCACCAAAGGCTAGTGAATCTCTAACTTGATCTATCTCACCTATAAGTGTAGCCACCTAACCATGTAACACTACCTACTAACCCTATAGTGCTATAATTTGTGCTTATGTAGGGTTAACACCACTCTTGCTTATGCATATAAGGTAACCCCCTAAACCTATGTATACTAACCTCTACTATCTAGGTCAACATCCATAGGCTACCTAACACCATCATCCCCACCAAAGTTTGCCACCATATATAGATCCTCGTACCATGAAAGGTAACCATCTAGAAAATTTGCATCATCTATCACTGGCTATGCTGGTAACTCCTCATAATCTAGTAAGGTTCATATTAGATGTGGCTCAACTAGTAAGATCTCTACATCCTCCCACTTATATATGGGAAATGGGCCTGGGACACCTTGTACCAAGCTAAACTATCTCTACATGCTATCAAATGGGATGACCTCTACATCCCCATCCCTCCTGCCAAAGATCCATCTATCAATCTACAAGGATAAGGTGTGTTTCATGTATCTATCCCAATTTAGAAAAGTGACATAGGGTTTTTAGAGCCCTTCTAAACTAATCTATGTCATGCACCCCTCTTACTACACCTGTGGTGGTAAAGTCAATTCTCCACCTCATAAAACCAACTGTTAAATCTATTTGAGCATATCTTACCCATGATAGCCCCATCAAACTCAACACTCATATGTGCTCATAGGCTTAAAAGTGTAGAATAAACCCCACATTAATGCCATACCTTTGGTGACATTTGAATCCCCATAACTCCTTGTATATATTTGCACAAGTAGCACAGGCACCCAACCAAACACTATACAACCCAATAGCATCCCAACCAACACCCCTAGCAGCAAGTATAAGAACCTCCCACTTCTTAAGTCAAGAACAATAAAACATGAGACTACTATCATCATCATGTTCATTATCCTCTTATCATTTCTCACCCTATGATATAGCATGGTGTAGCTGAAGCCTCTAGTGTGCCACCTTACTCAATCTTGATCATCTGCATATAATTATTCTATCAAATAATATCTCTCCTCTTACTCTATGTGGTAAACCAAGTCACCCCATATGGGTAATTAAGTGATCCTATGAATATCCTTTAGTAAGATCATCATCTCACTAGTGGGAAGTAGGAAGGTATTCATAGCCAGATCCCATCTCTCGATGAGGGCCATGATCATTGCCACATCACATGACATGTGATGATAATTCCTCATCATTCCAACGCCCACCTCTTTCATGTGAGCCTAACTTGCCACAATCAAACCCTGGTGTATCTTTATAAATATGTGCAACACTTGATCCTACATCTTAATCTAATCCTTTGACTTCAAAACATTTGTTAGGAAAAAACTTAGTTTCCTATACTATTTTGCCTCTAAACCTCACTTCTTAACTTATCCTATCTACCCTTAACACTTAAATCATGACCTACCATAACCATCCCCTTGATCTCATCCATCTCTCCAACCTTAAAGTTATATGTTAAAGTTTTGACCTTGACACCCCATTTACCTAACTTTATAACATTTCAACCTACTTCAACTTTTTATTAATCCAATTTAGTACTTGGTCGAACATCAATGGTCAGGCAACCCTTTTGCTAATGATTATGAAACATCAATGGTTATGATGACTTTTGATGGTTACTATGTGTGACTATCAACATAACTCCCCCAAAACCTAGCACACCCAAATAGACCTAATTCTACCCATATATTTACAAATTTATACCTCTACCCAACCCTTGCCTACCCTACCTCACTTACCCCCTCCCAACTTGGGAATCCAGTAGCCAATTTTTACCAAAATGTAAACAACCCTAAACCCTAGTACATACTAAAAAAACCTAACTTAACCTAATTGAGAAACAATCACCCCAACCAATTCATAATTCAAAATCAATATAATGACCAAACAAAACTAATCTACCAATTAAAAATACCACCTACCTCATTCCTTGATCGTCATCAAAGAGGAATCCTAGGACCCATTGGCTATCCTTATCCACATCCACGTTACATCCTAGCTTGGTCCACTCAATCCTCTCACCAATAAACCTCACAACATAGTAATATTCATAAACAAATTCTCCCAAATATGTTAAATTCACAAGATGCCAAAGTCAACTCAGAGCACAATGAGTAAAACTGACTAACTTATTACTTTTGTTGTTTGAAATTTTAGGTTTTGTAGCCTGACTAACTTATTACAATTATTTTTACTAAACAATCCATTTTTGTTTTAAATATTATTGATACAAACTACATAAAAAAAGGGCAAAATGTAGACACCAAAATTTTTCACATGATGGTTCTGAATGTCACAATCCCTTTGGACTACCTCAATACCCCTTGGGACTAGCCTAGACCATTCAAACCCAAACTAGACCTAACATTAGTGAATTTGACCTACTAACTTAACCCAATTTTTACATCAACTTTACCTTGGCTCTCAGATACTGATGGTCACCTTAACCATCTATGGTCACCCTAACCATTGATGGTCAGGTTCTATCATCTAAACCAACTCAATTGACCCTTTACTTTGACTTGCTTTTCTATAATTAGAGTGTCTAATTCATATGTGAGCCCATGAATGATGAAGTTAGAATTATATATCAATTTGGACCCCATGTTAGAGTCTTGTTTCACCTCTCCTTCCTTGCCTATAAGAAGAGAGGAGCAGGAAGAGAAAAAGGATCCATACATGACTTCAAGAGCTTTTACATCTAGAGTTTCTTTGTAGGTCACTTTTTCCATCAATCTAGTGATCCAACCATCACATTAGAGAGTTTAATTTTTACCACCCCTTGGCTGATATCTAAGTACCATTACTCTACTAGAATCATGCTAGACTCTACCAATGAGCCAATCATCTCAACTGTTCATCTAACCAAGGACCGACAAGCTAAGTATCTATTTTAATCATTCAACCACTTTGTTTATATTTCATAATAAGCTCAGGATAAACCAATATCTCAAAATTTCTTTTTGTGATCCCATAAATCAAAATTTTTACTACTCAAACCCAACACACAATAACTACCAATGGTCATCCTGACTATTGATGGTGTGTCCAACCATCGATGGTCACCTCAACAATCGACAATCACATCAACCACCGATGATCACTATGGTATAAAATAACAATAAGTTATTTTCACCCACTTACCCATAACTAAATCCAAATTTATCTTCATCTATCTATTCACATACCCCCAACCTACTATTTTAAGCACACCCAACCTATTTAGCATTGTTATTAACTCGCTTATTACTATATTAGTCTATTTATTTATTAGGCATTTCTTGTATTCAATTTTAGTACCTTTTTATTATTGATACAAATAATTTATCTTCTATTTTATAAACTTAATTATTTAAAATGTGTGTATTTATATCCCCAAAGGAATCTCTTACTTCTGGGATCTAACTAGCACTATGCAATTCACCCAACTATCTATCTAATAAACCATTTTCTTTAATGTTATCTTATTTATAGGTCATCCTCCCAAACCAAAGAGGAGCTCTTCACAATCATCTAATCCAACATGCACACAAGCAATTAGGTTTTTCATCCATACCCATATTTAATTCATTATTTTTCCTTTATTTAAATATAAGCTGAAATTCATTGAAACAATATCATTTTCTTGCACTGTACACCCTTATATAGGCCTAAAACCCCCTTCTATATAGACAAGCCTCTTCATTATATACCTCTTAGTCATCCATAAAAAATTGGATTACACTTTTAAAATGTCTTATAACATATTTAATACATGTATGAGTCATTACAATAGGTCATCCTCAACTTAAAAGACCAAAACCTCTTTTAGCTCTTAAGGAGACCTAATTCAAGTAGGCCTTCATTAGTACATGTTACCCTTTGATCTCCTTAGAACACTTTAAAAATATAGAGACAAATATAAAAATTAATATTACACTCAAATATACCCATTATAATATCATATTAGTTCCATAACACTTTTTATCTCCAACCACCACTTGAAGCACACCATTAATACTATTTACAATTAGGTATGTGAACCTACAGAAAGTGTGTCAAAAAAAATTGAATCATGTACACAATTTAGTCAGATAATCATCATAATAAATCACATTATCAAAAAATCCATAACCTTAATAACATCACCATTTTATATATACTTCACAACTCATGTAAAAAGGACTCAAACCCTTCTTTACAAATAGCCCACTCAGAACTGCCAAAATACTCCAGAAACTTAGTCATGAACAACTTGATATCCAAAACATGAAATAAAACTTCCAATGACCACTTAAAATTTAAAAATATCCTTTTAAATATATATATATATATATATATATATATATATATATATATACACTATCAAATACAAAAATAATAATGTCTAATGTCAAATATTGGTCTTGTAGACTAATATTTTGACCTCACTACACACAGTCAAACCAGAACTAGAGAAGCCAATTTAGATTCAACATTTCAAACACTATAAATAGATATACAAAATTATAAAAATAATTTATGGGGATTAAATTTACTGATAAAAAACACCATGTGTATTATATAATTTAACTCATGGCATAGAGCCTCAAACTCATCACTGCAGCTTGCTTACCTAGAACTGTCAATTTGCCTTAAAACACAGTCATGGTGACAGTGACCTTCAACACATTTATGAAAACTTAAAAAGACATATTATAAAATTATATTATCCTCTTACATATATACCATGTTCAAGTATAATCATAATATGGTCTAGTAGAAACTATTGATCTTACAGACCAATTTGTTGACCTCACCAGACATAGACCTCACTAAGTTAGACAAGCCATTTTATTTTCATCATGTTCACCAATTTATCCAACTTAAAATATTCATTCAAATAATTAATAGTAAATATAAGTTCCAAAACAAATCTCAATGCACTTGGTTTCATCACTCAAGCATTATAACACATTCCTAATCATCTCCTCACTATTGTTTGGGTTTTTCACTTTTTCCATCATTATGCCTATTAATGACTAACTAACTTGGATGAATAGTTTATAATAATTGAGGGATATAAATTTTATAAAAAAATAAATTTAAATGAAACATGAGTCTCAAAATTCATCTTCCATCCATTTTCATACTTTGACTTGGTTAACTTTGACTGCTACAACAAATATCCAAGAAATGTGCACTTTCCTATAGGGTCTTTTCACACACATGAAAACTCAATCACAGATAGACGTGCCTATGAGAGTATAATACATTATCCAATAGTTTTTATAGTCATTTGAGACAATTTTGGTCTATTTTAAATAATATATGTCACATTAGGTCCTTCTTAGGGTTTTAGAGAGGTTTAACACAGGTTTTGGTGTTAACTATTGTTCATAAAGGATTGACCCTTAAATAAAAAACAAATGCATGTAGTTCCTATATAATACCATTACCCATATATAATTAATATATCAAGTTCCCATTAATAAGTTACACATGCCAATGAACACTTGAAATTCCTTCTCAGGTTTTCATGCCTTCATTTTATGTAGTCAAGAGACCTTAAAACCACTTTTCATGCCTCCTCAAAATTTGTGAAAATTATTTAAAAAATATATAATACTTATTTACATTATAAAATATTCAAAATTGTCTTTAAAAATTATCTTGACCCCTCATTAGTCCACACACTCTCTCTTTGCTTTCTAGACCTTGACCTGCAAATCACATTAGGCCTTAAAGCTGACCTTCATTCCTCTCTCCATGTGATATAAATATCACTAAAAAAAAAAAAAAAAACTTATATAATTATTAAATAGTGGCATAAATCCTTCATATGTCTTGAAAATAAATCATGATGCCTCATTAGGCCAAGTAGGGCATGGCAGTGGTCTAGATGCAGACTTGGTTTGAAGGTCCTACCCCTATAGGCTCACCTTAAGACTCTCATGAGTGATTAAAAGAATAATATACATGTTAAATTAACCTAATAAAATCACTCATTATCATGTTCACTCATTTCACCAAGCCATTATGCTCATACCTTCTCACAAGGTCACTACATGCCATGACTAGTGTTATGTCTAGGCTTCTTAAGCACTTGAAAATTGAAAAATGACATTGAAACACTTATGAAAGTATTAAATTAATTTAAATTATCACACAATGACAAAAAACCTCTAAAAATATTTTTATTACTTACTTCACCATGCACACCTTCTCACAGGATCTAGACTAGGCTTCTCAAGACACTTTATACTAATAAACTAGTACTCAAACATGCTTACCTCAATGATATCAAAAAATAAAATTATTTATATATCAATATAACACCACTATTTATTATCATAATTCTCTCATGAAATCATTCATACCTAGAGCCTCATAACCATGCTTCAATTCTTACTTGACCATCATACCTCTTTGTGACAATACTGATAAATTCAAGTTGATTTAAACCTTGACATCAACCAATAGAAGAAACATTAGGTTGCCTTCAAATTATCTCTTGTCACATGGATTCCTTTTCACATAAATCACATAATCTCATACCTCAAATACCACTCACGATATATCTTCACTAGATGCACCTTGACATCAATGACAACATCAGTTAAACCTTAACAATAGGAACCATGCTCAATAATCTCCCTCTTTTTCATCGATGATAAAACATACTAAAAACTAATAATATTTCTCTCCACCATTATTTTATTTCTCCCCCTTTGACATAAATGACAAAGTGATGTCTACAAATCATTGGATCACACTCCTTGCAACAAAAGTACTCAACATACAAGACTATGAGTTTATGAGTCAAAATATAAACATGCTCCCCCTATTTTGATGCATATCTTCTTGGAAAAACTCACCTTCTCTTGGAGCTAATGAACCACTTGAATATCTCCCCCTCAAACCAAGCATCCACCATGATTTTGATAAATGAAGAGAGTCTCTATGAATCCTAATGGAATCAACCCTTTCATAGGGCACTAAAATAACACAAACTTAGGAAATTCTTAGATATCCATGCTCTTACAAGACTAAATATATTTCATGATCCTATTAGGATTTATTTCTTTATTTGGATTGAACTCTTCATCATTCATGTGGTTAATAATCTAATCTAATAATGAACATTCCTAACTTGATTTCTCATCTTAAGTATGCTCTACCATATCAAACAATCCACTTGGGCTTGTAGATTGGTCATGATTAACCTTTATTGTCTTTGGTTTCCACAAATTCAATTGCCTTATCTCTTGAACTTTAGGGATTTCAAAGATCTTGTTTTGACTTGATGGCCTTCTAACTCTATTAGGATACAATCTTAAAATGTGTCCCATATTATGACAACTATAGTAAACAACTTCATTCATACCTCTTGAATGATGATTCCTTTCATAATTCCATGTATATTAATTTTTAGAGGGTGTTCTACATCTCTTACTCTATGACCAAAATGATGGCATGAAAAATAGTAGCCATTGAATTAACTAGAATACCTCATATAATTAGGTTGTTTGATTGGAATTTTCATGTTGACCTTCTTGTCTTCATTAGTCTTCTCCCTAACTTGAGCTACCTCCTTTTGGTCTTATTTGAAACCAAGACCTATCTTATCAGTTGTAGACTTTTGAATACTCAAGATTTTATCCAAATCCTTAGTACTCTTTTCAAACATCATAAAATTATTCAACTTTTTAGATTCTTGATATAACTCAACCTTCAAGGATTCCATTCTAGTTCCATACCTGGTGCATTTTTAATCTTTAGGTTTTAAGCTAGTAGTGATTATTTCCATATGTTCTTTAATTTGATTGATGATCTCATTATACTAATTAGATGTGTTAATCAATCTCTATTCAAAAAAACCAATATGATCTTCAGATTCCTTAACAGATGTTTTTAGTTTGTGATTATTCCTTATTTATAACTTCAAAACCTTTAGATCACTCACCAATTCTTCCTCAAATTTCACTTCAGCCTCTTATTCATTTGATTCTTCATCATCAATAAGGCCTCTCCCTTTTGAGGAACCCTCATTATTTGTTTCTATAGCCATGAATAGGGTTTCATTGTTATTATGTTCATTTTCATTACCATTATCACCACTCTCAAATGTGCTTGTGTCACTTACATCAGATGATTTATTGTCTTCTTTGGTATATAAACGTCTCTTGTTCTTGAGTGACCCTTTACTACTTTCATACTTCTTAAAATATTTCTTATTTTTGTTAAGATTATAGACCTTACTATCATCTCCATAATGTTCATCATGTTCCTCATCATTCTTAGTCTTATCCTTTTTAGGACCCTTAGATGCAAAGTGACCAATCTTACCATACTTGAAACATTTGAAAGGAAACTTACCCTTGTACTTACCATGTCCATATCTCAATTTCCTAGAAGACATGGCTATTAGTTCATCATCATTAAAATCTAAACATACCTCATCCTTGAAATTATTTAATTTTGACTTCTTATTATCTTTTAAAGTTGTTTTATTCCTAGTATGTCTTCCTTCATTTGTTCTCATCTCATAGGCAATCAAGATGCCATGAATCCCATCCATCTCTAGATTTTCCAAATCTTACATATCTTCTACTATAGACACCGTAGAATAAAACTTAAGAGTTAGTTATCTCAATAACTATTCAAAAACTATATACTCTTTCACTTATTATCCTAATCCTATATTGACATTGACAACTTCATCAATGTTTAACAGGTAAGATGCAATGTTTTCATCTTCATTCATCTTCAGACTTTCAAACTATCTCTAGTGGGTCTATAACTTGGCCATATTCACCTTGGTGTCTCATTCATAAATAGTATTAAATTTTTACCATATCACCTTGACTAATTCATAATTCATCACCTTCATAAACTCTACTTTTGATAGGCCACATAGAATGGCATTCATTTCCTTAGAATTGATCTCACTTTCCTTATTTTTTGCTACATTAGTTGGTGGGTAGGATGTGGAGTGTATTCATCCAGAACTTACTACCATATGTCATGGCCCATTGAGATTAGATGCATCTTCATTCTGATGCTCCAAAAATCATAATTAGTCCCATTTAATAATATAGCCTTACTAGTAGAGAAACCACCTTGAGTTTGCTTACTAGCCATCCTTGCTTCCAGGATCTCTTTTAAGCTATAAGGCCTACTTCAAAGGACCTACTATGATACCAAATTTTGGAAGCATAATCACTGAGGGGAGGGTGGCTAAATTACTTTCTTAAAAACTTTCTTTCAATTACTCTTTAGAATACATGAACCATCATATCAACATATAGATCAAGCAAGGTGTAAGTAATCAACTATACAAGCATGAAACAAGATTACACAAGACAACACATGATATATGTGTGAAAACCTCAAGGGAAATAAAATTTAATAATCCATTAAAATTTACTGTAGTCATATAAGTCAAATATCACAATTTTGTGAAGCACCAACTCCACATGGAACACCAACCCCAACTAGTTAAGTACCAACCCAACTAGTCTTTAGCAAGCACCAAATTGTCAGGAAGCACCAACTCCAGAGATTAAATAGCACAAAATCATCCACCTTAAACCTTTTATCACATTTATAATAATTTTTTTCTCATACAATAGATGATGATAACCTTTTTCATCTCTTCTATCTCTGCTACCCCTCTCAACTTGCCTTTTAGGCTTCTTCGCTCAACTAACCCTCTTCTTGACTAAATTAGGTCATATATTGATTTTCATACACAAAATATGTATAATATATTCATTTTAGTTTATATAAAATATTTATATGGGATACGAGGCCTCTTTATGCTTATCAATGCACTATATCATTCGCTTGCACTCTACACCCTTAAATAGGCCTAAAATAGCCCTGTATATATGCATGCCTCTTGTTTATATACATTTTAGTTAAAAGTACACATTTAATACATGTATAAATCATTAAATTAGGTTTTTCTCAACATAAAATACCAAAACCTCTTTTAGGACTTAATGAGACCTAATTCAATTAGGCCTTCATTAGTAGGCATTACCCTTTGATCTCCTTGGAACACTTTAAAACTCAAAACACATAAGGAACACTTCATATACCATTAAAATATATCCATACTAATATCATATTAGTTTCATAACACTTTTTATCTCTAACCACCACTTGAAGCACACCATTAGTAATATTTATAATTAGGCCTGTGAATCTATAGAAAAATTGCTAAATAAAATTGAAGTATGTACAAAATTTTAGTCAAATAAAAATGAAAATAAATAAAATTTAAATAATTTCCATTACCTTGAAAACATAACCACATTATTTATACTTCAAAAATTAGGTAAAAGGACTCAAATACTTATCTACAAATAGCCCACTCAAAACTGCTAGAATAATCTAAAAACCCTATCATGAACAACTTACTCTTCAACACCTTACAGAAAAATTCCCATGACAATTTATACTTTAAAAATATCCTTTAAAATATATTCCAAATATAAAATATAAAAATCACAAGTTATAATGCCAAATATTAATCTTGTAGACCAATCTTTTGACCTCACTACACATAGTCAAACCAGAACTAGACAACCAAATTTGACTTAAACATTTGAACCACTTCACTAGATATAAAACCTTATAAAAATAATGGATATGAATAAAATTAAAAAAAATAACACCATGTTCATAATATAATTTAACTTAGGCGATAGAGCCTCAAACTCCTCACTGAAAATTGCCTACCTAGAACTGTCAATTTACCTTAAAGCACAATCATGATGACAATGAAATTAACCACCTATATGACCATTTATAGAGACTTATTGTGAAATTATATGATAATATTATATCTTTATACCATATTAAATTATAATCATCTTATGGTCTAGTTTCAACTATTGGTCTTACAAACCAATTTGTTGACCTCACCACAGACCTTGCCGAGTCAGACAAGCCATTTTGGCTTCATCATTTTCACAAATTTATTTGAATTACAAGCTTGATACCAAGAATTAATAGGAAATAACAGATCTAAAAAAATCTCAATTCACTTTGCTTCATCACTCAATCATGATAACACATTCCTAATCATCTTCTCAATGTTGCTTAGGTTTTTCACTATTTCCATTAGGCTTGTTAATGACTGGATCACTTAGATGACTAGTTTAACACACTTTAGGGATAGAACCTATCCTTAAAACTTCATTTATATGAAACATGAGTATCAAACTTCATCCTCCATCTATTTTCATACTTTGACTTGGTCAACTCTGACTACTACAACAATTCTTTGAGAAATGTGCACTTTCTTATAGGCTCTACTCACACACCTGGATGATATTAGGAGAGTTTAATACATTATCCAATAGTTTTTATAGTCATTTTAGACCATTATTGGCTTCTTTAAATAAGATATTTTAGATCAGGTCTTTGTTAGGGTTTTAGAGAGGTTTAACACATGTTTTGGTAGTAATGATTGTTCATAAAGGATTTCCCCTTAAATCCAAAACCAATGCCTATAGTTATTATCTGGGACTCCTCCACATATCTAATTATTATCTTAGTTTCCCATATAGAAGCTACACATTTTAACAAACATCTAAAAGCTTTCTTCAGTTTGCATGCCTTCATTCTATGTACTTGTAATGACCTGGTGGGGAAAATGCCTGGCTGTCCAGAATAAATTAAAACAAATTAAATTCTGGAAATGTGAGACCAAAGACAGCCCACAATTTTTTTGAGGAAATCGCCCCTGGTCAAATCAGAAATAAAATAATAAAATATTTGAGCAGCGTCCAAATCTCCAACAACCCCTGACACCTTCCTTGGAATGAAGCGCCCCACTCTCCTGATAATCACGGCTGGGATGGATTCTGGCAAATAAAAAATCAAAATGGCGCCTTAATTAATTCAGACTTGGCGTCAGAAAAATGCAGGTCCTCCTGGTCAATTATTTGACTCCCTCCAATGAGAATTCTCCACGGCTATAAAGATCTCAAAAATTGGCTTTAAGCCACAAATTCTGCCCACACGAAGTGACTGGAATATCACTTCCAACTGCAATAATTCAGGTGATATTGCACACCCTCAAAATCGCTATCAATGGGAGTTTCCGTTCCCAGTGATAATCCGGTTATCTGCAGACTGCCTGGCTCCACAAATACTCAAGAAATTCACCAACACATCAAATCAACAAATCTGGATGCCCAAATGGTGAGACCTCAAGGTCTATTTAAGCTTTCCCTCAAGAGGTCGTCCGTAATAAAATAATATTTAAAATATTAAATTATAAAATAAGATTTTCCGTAAATAAAAATAATAATGAAATTTAGTGGAAAATCTTACTCCAATCAAAACTGAGCCAGGGAATCACCAAGTGATTGCAAAAATGATTCTCTCGCTATGCCCCGTTAGCCTACGAGAGCCAAGATTATGCTAAACCCTTTAAGAACTGAGGTTCAAGAAAATGGGGACATTACAGTCTACCCTCCCCGAAATTGCTTGTCCCCAAGCAATCTTGGCTACTCAGAAAACTCTACTCTACCTGGGTCCCAAATGATTCTATAGAGTGCCCCAAAAGATACTGAATTATACTCAGCGCTGTTGTGAATGACGAAAAACAATCTATCATACAAAATGACCCCTGTATCCCAATACAATCTGTACTTATATTCATCTACTAAATCCTCCTAGATGTGATAACATATCAAGCCATCATACCTGCTAACACCATAACCATCAAGTGACCATGTATCTGCATGAAATCCCTTTTCTCCAATCATTGCCAGATCGCCCCTTTTTATATTGTGATTATTTAGATCCAAAACACACGCCCTAAGCACTTCTGCATATCTATCTCCATCATACTCATTTCCAAAGACAATGTTATAGCGTACTGACTGTATCCATGGGTCCTGAGGAGCATAAGCAGCAGGACCATATCGAGAAACGTTGCCTTTAATGAATCGCATCTCTCCAAGAATAGCACGTAATAGTGAAGACTTACCAGCTCCAACCTCACCAACAATAACAGTAAACCATCCTTTTGGACTTTTCAAAGACATTTCCTTTAGAACTGGATTTTGATGCTCTTGTTGACTATTTGGCCACACACATTCTGCATTCTGAACAATAAGGGCCATATTATGCATATCTGTATCTTAATTCTCTTTACAATTATTATAATGAAAAGCATTCCCTCTCTAACTTCCTGCAGCATCATTTTTTTTCCAGTAGACATTGAGCTCAGTACCAAAAAGAAATTTTTCAAGGCGTCGAATGGATATAAAAGCCTCGATAAGACCATTTATCACCCATGGAAATGAAGTCAGAGGAGAGATCAACATGTTAAATAATGAAAGACATGTGAACACCGTTGCTGCATCCATAGATCCTCCTGTAGCGCCAACACCAACAACTGTATAAATCTCATCAATAAACAAAATGACCTGTCCATTTAATGCTGTCACTTCTTTCAAAATTGCTTTATTATTTAATCGTACCCCATCCATGTATTCCAAGATTTTGAAGTAACTGAGGCGCAATTTCAAGATTTTGCCTGACGAAGGTATACCAGCAGCAAATTGAAGACAAACAAAATGCATGGCTGTGAATGTTAAATCTACTGATGTTGCTCCAAAACCACTTACAGCAGAATAAACATCCACAAAACTGTTTAAGAGAAAAATCAAGTGCTGTGAATGTTTCATATTTCCCATTACTATTTCTATCATAGATGGATTGCTTTTACCTGCATTACATAGTGATATAAGCTTGGGGAGTTGTTTGGTTTGTCTATATGAAGTGAATATAACCAACTTGGCACCCACCTCCCTCTTGATGATTGGCTCAATCCTTAACTCTTGGATGTCAGGTTGGTACTCTAGTTGTTGTTGTCCCCCTGGTGTAGGAGTCAACACACTTTCTGCTGCCCATTCTTCCATATCTAGCCTTGCCATTCTCCTGAAAGAGATCATCCTAAAACTAGAGTCTCGTATTGCCTTAAGGACATGAGTCTTTTCATCAACCTAAAAAGACATCTCCATCTCTCTAAGATCAAGGGTGAATTTCCCAATCTCATGTAACCATCTCATGCCCAGCACCAGATCAACATCACCCATGTTCACTACATAAAAGTCCGTCTTGAACTCATAGTTGTTCAATCGTATGGGCAAGTCTGAGATTCTCTTCTCACATTTGAGGGTATAGCCATCTGCAACCTTAACCCTTATTCCCTCAAAGTCTTCTGTCTTGATGCCTCTTATATCAACCAGGCGAGCATCAATGAAGTTGTGAGTTGCTCCTGTATCAAGAAGAGTGATTATCTTTTTTCCAGCTAAGACCCCACGCATCTTAAATGAACCTCCCTATTGGATGCTAGTGATGTGTGCATCAAGTTGCCTTATTGCTCCTTCATGGTTTTCTTCCCCCTGTTCTACTTCTGAGTCTTCAGAATCAGATTCATAATATGCCCACATTATTCTATTAGCCCTTCCCTTTGGTCTCATGAGACAATCATGATTTGCATCATAAGGCCCCTTACAATAGAAACACAACTTATTTTTCCTCAACTCATTGAGTGTGTCACGATCCAAAGGTGGTACTGATTTGTCCTTGATATCTAGATCATTCTTCTTCTTAAATAAATATTTATTATCTTGGTTTGAAGAAGATCCCTTTGACACAAACTTACTCTGTGGTGTTGATAGTTCCATACTTCTGGCCTTCTTCATAGCTTCTTGAAGAGTAGGAGGATCGAAGGCTTTTAACCATCCCCTGATAGGCTCCATTAATCCTTCAGTAAAGAGGACCACCAACCGTCTCTCTGAGATGTTAGGAACCATCACTGATAATTTTTGAAAATCTCCAATGTAACTCTCCAAACTTCCAACTTGTTTGAGTTGGGCCAAATCCCTGAAGTAGGATTCTAGATCTTTTTTATCAAAACATTCCACAAGTCTGTCCACAAATTCTTGATAGGATGTAATCTGATTATGTTGTAATGTTACTAATCCATGATACCACCATTCATGTGCTGCTCCTTCCAAGTGCAACGTGGCAAATTTGATGGCTTCTTCTTCTGTCATGGGTCGTAGAGCCAGGAAAGTGTCCAACTTATGAGTCCATGACTGTGCAGTGATCTTGCCACTACCATCAAACATGGACAATGTGAGCTTATTAGTAGCTTGCTTAAGGTCTCTATTCTGATTTCGAGGCCACCTCTCCCGTCGAGACCTGTAGTAGTCTGTCCTTGTTTGTACAAAATGATCAAAATGCATAAGCTCTCGTGCTTCTGGTGTCAAGAGTAGCCATTCATCATGAGCAGCCATATATGCATCAACGAAGGTAGGTTCTTCAGCATCTTCAACATTATCTTCTACTCCCCATTCTTCCCTCAAAAAAGTGGGCCGTGTAGGTCTGTCTGCTGTGTGGGAAGGTGCTCTCAGTATTCTCCTTATACCAGCTATGCTCCTTTCAACATCATTATCTTGGGGCTGCCTTCTTGGTAAGTCCAACTGCTGTAGAGTGTTTCCAAGCCGCTCAAGTATCCCAGTCATCTGTTGTTGTCCCTCCCTTAAACTCCTAAAAGTATCAAGTACCTCTCTATCATCATCTCTTCTTCTATTTCTAGGAGGACTTCCTTCTCTTTCTTCTGCCATAGGGCTACCAATCACTTTATTCCCTGATGCTAATAATGTATCTTGTCTATGTTTTCTTTCTTCTCTAGCTGTATATCTTTTGGTTCTGTCACTTTGGTGCATAAATGAAGATGATTTCTGACCCAAAGGATGGCAGGAAACCGCTCTGATACCACTGTGATGACCTGGTGGGGAAAATGCCTGGCTGTCCAGAATAAATTAAAACAAATTAAATTCTAGAAATGTGAGACCAAAGACAGCCCACAATTTTTTTGAGGAAATCGCCCCTGGTCAAATCAGAAATAAAATAATAAAATATTTGAGCAGCGTCCAAATCTCCAACAACCCCTGACACCTTCCTTGGAATGAAGCGCCCCACTCTCCTGATAATCACGGCTGGGATGGATTCTGGCAAATAAAAAATCAAAATGGTGCCTTAATTAATTCAGACATGGCGTCAGAAAAATGCAGGTCCTCCTGGTCAATTATTTGACTCCCTCCAATGAGAATTCTCCACGGCTATAAAGATCTCAAAAATTGGCTTTAAGCCACAAATTCTGCCCACACGAAGTGACTGGAATATCACTTCCAACTGCAATAATTCAGGTGATATTACACACCCTCAAAATCGCTATCAATGGGAGTTTCCATTCCCAGTGATAATCCGGTTATCTGCAGACCGCCTGGCTCCACAAATACTCAAGAAATTCACCAACACATCAAATCAACAAATCTGGATGCCCAAATGGTGAGACCTCAAGGTCTATTTAAGCTTTCCCTCAAGAGGTCGTCCGTAATAAAATAATATTTAAAATATTAAATTATAAAATAAGATTTTTCGTAAATAAAAATAATAATGAAATTTAGTGGAAAATCTTACTCCAATCAAAACTGAGCCAGGGAATCACCAAGTGATTGCAAAAATGATTCTCTCGCTATGCCCCGTTAGCCTACGAGAGCCAAGATTATGCTAAACCCTTTACGAACTGAGGTTCAAGAAAATGGGGACATTACAGTACTTGAGAGACATCAAAACCACTTTTCATGCCTTTTTTGTAAACCATGACCTCAAAAATTTTCAACATTATTGAATACATGCTCACATATGCAAAATTTTCTTAAAATGTATCTTGACCCCTTATTAGGCTACACTCTCTCTCTTTGCTCTCTAAACCTTCACATGTAAATCACATTAGGCCTTAAAACTATCCTTCATGACTCTTTCGATGTTCTCTTCATATCACTCATAAACTAAAAACCTATCTCATACTTAAAAATTTACATAAATATTTCATATGCCTTGACAACATATCATGATGCCTCATTAGGCCAAGTAGGATCTAGCATAGGTCTAGATGTAGACTTGGTCTAAAGGTCCTACCCCTATAATATAACCATAAGACTATCATGAGTGCTCCAATGGCTTGTATACATGCTCAAACAACCTCATAAAATCATTCATGCCAATTTTCACTCATTTCACCAAGCCATTATGCTCATACCTTCTCACAAGGTCTCTACATGCCATGACTAGTGCCATGTCAAGGCTTCTTAAGCAATTAAAACTTGACAAATAACCTTAAAACACTTCTAAAAGTATCTACACTTCACTTACATTATCAAATAATTCCAAACAACCTCTCACAATCTTGTGCTTACTTCACCATGCACACCTTCTCATAAGATCTATACTAGTCTTCTCAAGATAATTTGGAACTAGTACTCAAACATGCTTACCTCAATGCTATCAGACAAGAAAATTCTTCAGACATCACTCTCACACTAATACAATAATATCTTTCTGATCATCATTCTTTCATGACTTCATGTAGACCTAGAGCCACATAACCATGCTTTAATGCTTCGTTGACCATCATACTTCTTTGTAACAATAATGATAATTTCAAGATAACCTCAACCTTGACATCAACCTTAACATCAACCAACAAAAGAGACATTATTTATCATAAAATTATCTCTTCTCATATGGCTTCCTTATCACATCAAGCACATAAGATCATAATTAAAATACTACTCACCATGCATCTTCATCAGATGCACCTTGACATCAATGACAACACCAATGCCAAACCTCAACTACATGAACAATGCTCAACACCAGTACCAAGTTTACTATCAAACCAAGTTATATAGTCAAACCACTTTTGCCTAAAAAATAAACAACCACTATGTTTAATGTAATATCATATCAACATAATGAGTTCATGTTACCTAATGCACCATAGAGATAATTTACATGCTTACCTGAGCTTCCCACTTATTGGCTCAAAAATTTATTAGGGGAAAAATCGGTGACAATGAGTCAATAGTGTGAGAATTGAGTCCTTATGTTAGTCAAGAATGTAGGGAAAAATTCCTTCTCCTATTATTAGGTATATCTACCTTTATTTAAATCCAAAAAAATAAAAATCAAGGGAAAGGCTATTCATAGTTATTTATAGAAAAAATGTTTTCTATTGGGTGTTTCATATTTTTAATTGAAAAGCATAGAAAGGATATAGAAAGTAAATGTGATGAATGAAGGGGAAAATGGGAAAAAGAGAAAATAAATAGGATAATGGTATTATTATATCCAATTAAACTTAAAAGCTACCATAATAACCCTGGTAAAAATGAAAGACAACTATGGGTAGCTAAATACAAAAACTTGTCAGAATAGACCAAGAAGGGGAAAACATTATATTTATGGAAACCTCTATGATTCAATGGGTGGTAAAGACATAATTCACTCTTAAGAATATAAAATATACATTGAGAAAATTATCTACTACTAGTAACATAATGAAAGATAACTATCTCATATTTACCCATAAAAGATAATTAAAATCTTGTTTAAGCCCCACTAAGATTTCACATTCATAGAAATAACACAAAAATATTCTAAAATAAATACTTAATGTGAAAATCCCATTTTTAAAAAATTTGGTAGTGATTATGAAAATAATTTTAAAGTAAATATACATATATAGATTAATTATATGAAAATTTATAACTCAAAAAGAAATCATGAACACAAAGTCTGCAAAATCTCCCTATTCTAATATTTATTGAATAAAAAATACAATCTCATCATTCAAAATAAATCTGCAAAGTCCCGCTACCAAAAGTCTCCCCTTTACAATGATCCTAACTCATATTTATAGTTTGATAAGGTGGTTATCATGCATAACTACCATTTTTTGCGTTATAGATGGTATAAAAGTGAGTTTATAAAAATGCACCACTTAAGTGGTGTAAATGGGAGTTGGTGTAATTGCACCTCATGAACATGTGAAATTACAACATTACACCACTTAAGTGATAAAATGATGTGTTTGAGTAATTTCACTTCATGTGAAAGTGAAATTACAAAATTTAACCACTTGAATGGTGAAAAAATGCTTTCATGCTTTGACACCACTTGAAATGTGTAAATCAAAATTACATGATTTGAGACTTACAAAGTGACATAATGCATTTGCATGAATTACACTTAAAAGGTTTCAATTACATAATATTTAAAACTAGAAATTATAAAATGATATCCAACATTAACATGAAAAGATAATAATCTTGATGAATAATTAATTCACTTTCTTCTTCATTGAGGACAATCTCAACATTGCTTTGCACTTGTCATTGAATTTCATCCTGCATATGCTTGTCTTTTATATCAACATCTATTTGTGTAATCTCAAATTTAATCATCCTAAAATTTTCAATGACCATTGATATTTTATAGTCATCCTTTTTGTTTTCCAGATAAACATTTTATTCATAAGAGAAGGACCATTTCAGATAATCTAGACTTATTTCCCCCAAACCGAACTAGAGAGAATGTTAGAAAAATAATAATTTTCATATATTATAAATAAATCAAACTATGTTTATGGTAATAATTTATATCTATTACCGATATACACTCAAGAGATTTTATAATTAGAAAATTATGAATAATTTAGATGTTTTTCTAATACTTTTGTTTGGATGTGGTCTAGTAATAAGTCCAAATTATTTGAAATGGTTCCTAGAGCATAATATTCATGTTAATACTTTTTTGAAACCCACCATAGAAATATTTAACATTATCAAGTCACTGACATAATTCAAGGGATGATTGGGTGATTGCAATGGTAAATAAATTTTAATTTACACCTGTTATTTACATTTGGCCTCCAAAATTTTGGATCGGCAAAATATACCCACAGCCAGAAATCCAACACTAAATACTACTCAGCACATGCAAACATATATCCATATGACACTTGAATTAAATTTGGAGATACCTATGCAAAACAACTTTGTTTCATTAAAATTGCCTTCTACCAATGAAAACTACAAACTTCCAAACAATACCATGCTTTTATCATGAATGCCATGAGTTTTGAGACCAAAACAACCTTTTAAGTACTCAAACCCATGGGTTTTATTGATAAAACCACTTCATTTTCAAAATACCATGAATTTATTCTTGAAACCACCATCATTATCAATTTACCATGAATTTGGGTAAATGTAATTTCAATTTACATGGTCAAGGAAAATGAAATTTGAAATTGTATGACCATGAAAAAGAAAAATTCCATTTACATGGGCATGAAAAATACAAAATGAATTTGCATATTGCACCAAAGAGAAAAAATAAATTGCAAATTTCAATGAGTGGAAAAAATAATTTGCAAATTGCACTGAGTGGAAAAAAGAATTTGCAAATTACACTGAGTGAAAAAATAATTTGAAAATTACATAGAGTGGAAAAAATAATTTACAAGTTGCATGACTTGGAAAAGTGTTGGCATATTTTACACAACTTGGGATTTTCAAAATAAAACTACATGAATTATAGAAGTATGTTATTTTTTTTGCACTAATTGAAACCTACAACTATGATTCTCCTCCTTGGTTTTTGAAGTTTAATATGAAATTTTTATAAGTATTTATATATAAAAATTCATCTCATCTAGTTTGTGTATTGGGAAAAAAATCAAGAAATTACAAAAAAAAATTATTTTACCTTAAATTTTCCCTCTGTTGTTGATAAGATCAAATGAATTCATGACTTATGTCTTCTCTTTATCATAGTATGCTTTTCATGATGACAAGAATATTGTTGCACCAAAAGATAAATTGTTAAGATATCTTTACCACGCTATTTGGAAGCTTAAAAGATAGTTAGATCTCATTATTCAACCCAAGGCTTGTCCATTAGGATATGAATTTGATCTCCCATTTTGAAATTTTTTTACCATCCATATCTTTAAAACATCTCTAATTGTTTGTATGATCATAAGTGGGGGTGTTGTTGTGAAATGTAAAATTTATAGACAATAATTAGTTCCAACTATGGGATTGCAATTCCAAAAATAATGCAAGATAAATAAAAAATCCTACATAACTAGTACCTCATTATCACATATTCTTGAATACTTCTATGTAGCTCACATTTACATGTCTTGATCTAACCAAATGATAACCAGTTCACCTATTTCAATCATATGAGAAATGAACATGCACTACCAAGTCAGATCCTTTGCTTTAAATATTTGTAAATTTTGATCTAACCAATTGATAACTAATTTTCCCATCTTAATCTTATAAGAAATAAACATGCATTGTTAGGCTAGATCACATGTTCTTGAAATTTTCCTTGTTCACTTGAAGAGATCCATGATAAACCCATTTATTTTTTTGCTTGAAATATAAGCATCCATATCACCATTTTCATAATTATAACAACTATTTCCTATAAAAATTATTAAATGTTTATTTTGGAAACTCACTTTACCAAAATACTTCAAGGCCCATTTCTACATGTTATCCAAATATTGAAGAAGCTTTACACTAAAGAACTCACATGATTGATATGACATGTCTGGCTGATTGGGATTCAATTTAGGTATAGATCATGGATACGAATATGTGAAAGAAGGACCAAAATAAGGGGATCAAGGAACAACAAACAACCTGTTTTATTTATTGAAAGCAATACATGCACACCAAAAGAAAATGGGAGATGGAAACAAGAAAAAATAGGTAATGAAAACTATTTATAAGGGGTAGAAGAAAAAAATAAGAGTATATAAAACCATTCACTAGATGGGAGAAGTAGCCACCATTTCATAACAATAGATTTGACTTATGAACTCTAAACACAATTAGCAACATTGACCAAGCAGGTGGGAAGAGAAACATAAAGTTATCATTCACATAGGGATGATCATGAATGAAAAAATGAGAAATTTTTTCATATTTCAAAATGAAATCATTATGAAATATTCAATCCTCTACAGCACTCCTAAAAAATACTAGACATTTTCAGTCTCTTCTTGGGTGACTTTAAATGCATCTATGCTAGATACAGTATTTGAATTGAAGGTAAGTGTGTTTCATATCTATTTTTGAGATAGAAAAACAATATGATTATCTTATGAAATGAATGGAGTGTTGATAGTCATTTCCAAGTTGATTCTTATGGTATAAATGAATTTATCATTAATTGAGTCATTATCATCACCTTCATAAATATCTTTTTCCTTGATAGTTTCCATGTCACATTTAGTGAATATTGGGCACAATTCATTTTGTTTTTTATTCACATATTGTTTTATTTCAACCTCCACATGACTATGGTTTCCAATATGCATAGGCTTGATTGCTTTGGATTCAAATATTTTAGATAATTGTTTTATAAGGGGACATGAAAAGCAAGTGTCAGGAGAATATTCACCTTTGATCAGTAAGTTTTCCATTATGGTACAAGAGGAATATTTTTTTTCATAGAAAACTAGTTTCACATTGTCTTCACCTTTATAAATTAAAACATCATACTTTTCATTATTACTCTTTTCTATTTATGGTTCAACTATTTGTTCCTCAAATATCTCATTTTATCCCAAGGCTATGAGGTTCGATCAATCTTGTAAAATACACAAATATTTCTTTTCTCTTTCAAGGGGGAAACCAAATTCTTCCTATGTTCTCAAATCAATCATTACTTCTTCCAATTGTTCACTTCCTTCTATAATTTTAAAATTGAAACAATTATATGTGAAAAGAAGCACTTTATCATTTTCTCTATTATAGTTCTAACATGTTTGATCTAGAATTTTCCTTTAGAATCTCTTTTCTAAATGATGATGACTTTTTATTGTGTCAGGTTTCATTATTTCTTCATCACCATTTACAATAGTTGTAACACCTTTTGAAACCTCTTTCTTTAACATTCCATACATTATCAAATCATCTTCAATCTAAATGGACTCTTCTTTTGTAACCTTCAAGTCATTTTCCTTGTTTCTTTTCAAGATTACCTTTAGCTCTTAGTGAAGAGAACCAATGAAGATGCAGAGTTGATTGTTGAGACTAGGCTAATTTGTCTAAGGGATTAGTCTCATCAAGTTGTTGAAATGTGAAATTAACTCTCTCATCTACACTTCATTTCTATTTTGAATGTGGAATAAATTTGACAAAAAAACATACATATTCACAACTATTTAAAATCTTTTCAGTAACTTATTCTTAAAAGAGTCCCAATTCACAATGCATCTATCTTCTAGATGTTAGAACTACTCAACAACAGGTCCTATGAGAGTCTCAACAAAACATCTAAAAATGATATCTTCATGCATATATCCCAAGATGCTATAGGACACCATGAGTATAGGATATGGTTATCTACATCTTGAAAAAAATTCTCAATTTTTTTTTGAAATTTCTTCCTTTAGCCTAATGGTAACTCATTGTACTAGGCCAAATCTAATGGACCAAAATATGTCCCCCATGAAACACAAGGAAAATCGGGTTCGGAGTGAGCCAACACCAAATTTTTAATTATAAATATGTAATCACTATTTAATTCATCTCAATAGAGTCACCAACATCCATTCTATGGGAGGTTCCTTGAAATGTCAAATAATTGTGTCCATAAATCACCTCGTTCCCTGGTGGAGTCACCAAAAACTATTGGATCAAAAATTTATCAGAGGGATAAATTGATGAATTTGAGTTAGTAAGGTGGGAACTGAGTCATTATGTTGGCCAACAATACAAAGACAAAGTCCCTCTCTTATTATCAGGTAGATCTACCTTTATTGAAATCCAAAAAGTAAAAAGCATGGGAAAGGATATTCATGGCTATTTACATCAAAAATGTTTTCTATTTGAGGTTTCATATTTTTAACTGGAAAGCATAGAAAGGAAATGAGATGAATGAAGGTAAGTTGGTAAATAGAGAAATTAAATAGAATAGTAGGATTATTATATCTATTCAAACACAAAAGTGACCATACAAACCTAAGGGAAAATGAAAGACAACTCTGGGTAGCTAAATATAGAAACTTAATAGAATAACCCAAGAAGGGGAAAACACTATATTCATGGAAACCTCTTTGATTCAATGGGTGGTAAAGACATAATGAAATATTAGGAGTAAAAAACATAAATTGAGATAATTATCTACTACTAGCAATATAATGAAGACAAATATCTCATATTTACCTGTAAAATACAATTAAAATATTACTTAAACCCCACCAAGATTTCACTTTCATAGAAATAACATAAAAAAATTCTAAAAGAAATACTTAATGTGAAATTCTCATATTTTAACAATTTGGTAGTGATCATGAAAACAATTTTAAAGTGTGTATATATATATATATATATATATATCATACGTAAAGTTATAACTCAAAAAAAAATCTTGAACACAAAGTCTAAAAAATCTCCTTATTCTAATCTTTATAGAGTCAAAAATACAATCTCATCATTCAATTTTTTTTTGTAGAGTCTCACTACTAAAAGTATCCCTTTTAAAATGAGCCTAACTCATATTTATAGTGTTATAAGGTGGTTATGGTCTATAACCACCATTTTTTGAGTTATAGATGGTGCAAAAGTGAGTTTAAAAAATTGTACCACTTGAGTGGTGTAAAAGCGAGTTGATGTAATTACACCTTGTGCAAATGTGAAATTAAAACATTGCACCACTTAAGTGATAAAAAATGAGTTGGTGAGATTGCACTTAGTAGGAAAGTGAAATTACAAAATTTCACCACTTGAATGGTTAAAAAATGCTTTGGTGATTTTACACCACACAAAATTTTTAAATCAAAATTATACAATTCAATACTTACAAAGTGATAGTGCATTTGCATGAATCACATTTACAAAGTTGTAATTACACAAAATTTACAACTAGAAATTACAAAATGAGATAAAACATTGACATGAAAAAACTAGAAGCTTGATGAAGAATTCATTCACTTTATCCTTCACTGAAGACAATCTTAGTCATTTTGTTGCACCTTTTAGCGAATTCCATCCTTAATATGCTTGTATTTTATATCGACAACTATATGAGTAATCTCATATTTACTTGGTTGAGAATTTTCAATGTACACTGTTGATTTTTAGACATCCTTTTTGTTAATCATAGAAACATTTTCTTCATAAGAGCATAATATTATGGTGAATATTTTTTTAAAAGCCGACATAAAAATCTTTAACCTTATCAAGTCACTAAAATGATTCAACGACTGAGATGGTGCTTGTAATGGTAAATAAATTTTAATTTAAACCTACCGTTTGCATTTGACCTTCAAAATTTTGTATTGACAACTTATGCCCATAGCCAAAAACCCAACACTAAATACTACTAAGTACATGCAAACATATATCCATGTAACACTTGAATTAAATTTGGATATTCCCATGCAAAAAAAAATTGTCTCATTAAAATTTACTTCTACTAGTGAAAACTACATACTTCCAGCAATATCATTCTTCTGTAATGAATACCATGGGTTTTCAAACCAAAATAACCTTTTAAACACTCAAACATATGGGTTTTACTTATAAAACCACTTCATTTTCAAAATGGAATGAATTTATTTTTTGAAACCACCATCATTCTCCATTTACAATGAATTTGGGGAAGTGCAAAACAAAATTTCATGACTCAGGGAAACATAATTTCAATTTGCATGGCTAGGGAAAATGAAATTTGAAAATGCATGACCATGGAAAAGAAAAATTCAATTTTTATGAGAAGGGAAAATAAAAAATGAATTTCCATATTTCACTAAGGGGAAAAATAATTTACAAATTGCATCAAGTGGAAAAAATAATTCTCAAATTGCACTGAGTGGAAAAAATAATTTGCAAATTGTACTAAGTGGAAAAATGAATTTTTAAATTGTACCAAATGGAAAAAATGAATTTGAAAATTACACGACTTCAGAAAATTGTTGGGGAATTTTTTACAACTTGGAAATTTTGAAAACAAATTTGCACGACTTGTAAAAGTGTGTTGGTGTTTTTGCATGACTTGAAACCTACAACTATGATTCTCCTCCTTGGTTTCTGAAGTTCAAGATGAATTTTTTATACCAAGTGTTTATAGTCAAAATTCATCTCTCAGATTTAGTCTCCACATTGGGACAAAAATCAATAACTTTTAGAGAAGTTTGATTTTACCTTAAATTTTCACTCTGGTGTTGATAAGATGAAATGAATTCATGACTTCTCTCTTATCTCTATCATAGTACATTTTTCATGATGATAAGAATCTTATTTCATAAAAAGAAAAATTGTCAAGATATCTTCAACACACTATTTGGAAGCTTGAAATATAGTTAGATTTAATTATTCAAACAAGCCTTGTTCATTGGGATATGGAGTTGATGTTCCATTCTAAAAAAAAATTATCATCCATGTCTTTAAAACACATATAATTGCCTATATGAGTGCAATTGGGGGTGTTGTCATGAAATTTAAAATTTCAATACAACACCACTTCATTAATCTCATGACTTTCCAAGTGTCACCTCATATCTCTCCTTCATCCTATAAAGGTTGATATGAGTAGATCTCTACACAAACAGTATGATGAAAATACTTATTATGACTATCACCAAGGACCTGGGCATTCTATGAACATATGTTTTACCTTAAATAATAATATCTAAGTCCTATCCATGACCAAAATATTACATTTGATGATACTAAAAAAGAATTAGGTTCACAACTTAGTGACCACCACAAACATAAAATATATAAAAATCTTTCATAAGACCATTCTAATAAAGATTTAGAAGTATAGATGGAATATAATCCACATCCTACTCCATCAAATTATAGGTACCCATTATATGGGATCATTGGTACTTATACACATAATACACCTCCTATGGTTCAAAGACCCTCTATTACTTTTGATGACAGTGAGATTGTGGATAATGATTTCAATTTTCATTATTTATTTGTTCATGTATACCTTGACCACTAGCCTATTTATAATGTTTTAATTAATAATGGTACAAGTGAGAATTTTTATACCATGATATTACTTAAACATTTAGGCTCTATAAATCATGATTTACATCCTTCAATAAGATTAGTTAGATCATTTGATAGGACCTCACAACAGGTATTTGATGGGACTAGATTTCCTTTATAGGTGGGTCTCACACATATGGTTATTAAATTCTTTGTAATACCTTCCACATGTGTTTTTGATATGTTATTTGGATGACCTTTGATACATACACTTCGAACAATACGTTTTACAATGCATGGGTGTGTTAAATACATTCATTCCAATTGGGTAATTTCACTTTTCAGAGTTTCATATGAGAATCCTCTTGATTAAGAGAAATTTATACCTAAGCAGTTAATTATCAAACCTCCTAATGTTAATCTTTTATAAAAAAGTAAGAAACATACAATCCACTTTACTAGGTAACCCATATTTGATAGACCATTGCATCAGATATCCATAGTGGGTTCTGTAGAATCCTCATTTACTATACATAATATTCATATATCTAGAGAACCTACACATTTTATTATTACTACTATTCCAAAGAAACCATAGAGCACTAAATGATGGGTTACATAAACCCCTACTCATATTTTTTTCTTCACTACTACATAGCCTTATTATACATACACAGAGCATTATAGATTTTATACTGATAAATATTATACTTATACATGTTCCTTGACAATACCACTAGTTTATTGTAACAGTTTCATTATGGGGAGATACCTAAGAGAATCCATTGGACAAGATCATATAATATTTTTTTAATTTGAAATATTCAAAAAATAAAATAAAAAGTTCAAAAATCCAAAACTATTTTTGGCATTTACATTTTCTATTATATTCTTGCCATATATTTTGTTGGATCAGTGTTGGTAAATATTATATCATCTATTTTTATATACATAGGTTTCACACATATTTTGAGTGTTGTCTAGGCATACATAGATACATGATCTATGTACTTTTGGATGTTGTGCCTTCCCTCTACTCTTATCATATGAACATTGGGGGAATCTATTTCCTTGATCACAATGCATCTAGGTTATATAATTATATGATAATTTTACATTATCATCTTTGAGATTATATACTTACACATGCATTTATCCATGCTTACATATTTTATAGTGTACTTGATATGTTATGTACTTAACATTTTTTTGCTAACACATATGATCCATGGACTAGTATGATGTGTTTATTTTTATTGCTTATGATTTCATTCATGCACTTCCTATAGTGTATTTCCTTGATATTATATTTATTATTTGAGCATTTGAATATGTTCCATTTTTTTCAACCTTCATACATTTCTTTTGCCTCTTTGAAATTTGAGTATGTCATTACTTGTTGTATGGATGCTTGAATATGCCATTCTTGATTTTGTATACATTTGACTAAGTCATGTCTCTTTGATTTTGCAACATTTTAACATTACCCTTACTTGAGGTCTCCTTGAACCATTGCCTTTTTATTTGCTTTTGATTTCCTTTATGTGTGTATGCTTGATTGCTTGTTGAGGTTGTATTACTATTGCCTAGACATTTTTATGATTCACATAATGTATCTTAGGAATTGATATTATTATATTTTCTACTCTTCAATGATATATCTAATTATACAAGCTACTTTCATATGTCACATGGTTCATACAAAGATTATGTATTTATCTTATCCTTTTGAGGTAAGGTGACTATGAGTTTATACTTCCACTCACCTCAAAAAGGGGGCATATGAGTGTGGAAATGTCATAGAGACATGGATTACACATTTTATACCAACTCTTATTTTTAGACATACATTGGGGGCATGTTTTGGAAACATATTATCCACATTTACATAGTTTTTTAGATTCAAATATATAGTGGGGGCATGTTCTCCACATATACACCAGTTTTCAATTTCAAATATATAGTGGGGGAATGTTTTGGAAATTTTATCTCTACACACTATATTTTAAGTTTTATATTATAATGGAGGCATGTTTCAGAAACATGATCTCCACACTTACAATGTTTTCAAATTGGCCAAATTGCATAGTTATATGATTTAAATACACATTTGTGGAAAAATTCTATACATTGGTACCATTTTTATAGATAATTTCAACATGAAACATATCTAATGTGCATATAAAATTATAAAATCAAATAACTTTCATATTTAAAACACTTTTATGTATTTTCATCACCCACCAAGTTAGTGCTTTATAGATTATATTAAGCCAATCTACTATAATAGTTGGTTCCCTTTTGGTATGGTTTTGATGATTAAATCAATCAATATTACCTAGTTTATAGATTGGACTTGATTACTTCATCCAACCACATTAGATCTATAGTTTAATTTGACTCAGTTCACATACACTTACCAGCTTATAGGTATGATTGGGTTACATGGTTGAGCTAGTCTCAATTATTGGGTGGTAACTCAATTTTAGCTACAAGGTTTGGGGAAAGTTTTATCATTCAATATTTCTATATATATACACTTTAAATATCTATATTTGTCCTAATCTTATATTTCATATTGTCAAATTAAATTTCCAAAATGTAAGGTGGTTACATAGATACACTAGTTTACTCTAAAACCTTGCTCTCTTTCAATTTCAATCATTTCAAATGCTTTTAATTTCAATTTATATGCATTTATTATATACTACAACATATTATTGGTTTTATTTCAATCATCAACAAAGCACTCATGTTGGACTCAATCAAAGGAAAAGTGTGTTAAAATTACCTAGGTACACATTTCTTTTCCTTTGAATTAGAATTTTCATTACTAGATTAAAGGTGTAAATGTAGATACTATTTATGAATTATATATCACCTCATGTAATTTCCACTTCTCCTAAATGAGACATGTGTAGGAGACCTTTATCCTATCTCATTCCCATAGACTAAATTGGGTAATGTAATGGAATAGTAGTATGACTTCAGTATTCACTAGTTACTATTCATTATCACTATTCATGGTTACATGGAAAGTGATGCATGTGGTGATGTATTATTGAGGTGGCTTGTCGATGAGGTGGCATGGCCCATCGGATAATCTCACATGGGGTCAAGATCATGTGCTTAGAGTGGGGTGTACCACTCCACTTGAGAGACAAATCAAATTTGTTTTATTGACCACATGGGTTTTCATTTGTGTAAAAAGGTAAAAGGAGAAACATGGCACATTTCTATGTGGATTCATAATGGAAGTGTGTAGAGAAGTCAAAAGGGGTTGTTGGGGAAATATTTGAAGTATGTGAGAACATGGGTGAATAGTAGTTAAGTCCCCATCATTTGATTCTCTTTCAGATGGAGAGGGAGGCATAATTATGAAGGCATGGGAGGAATAAATTAGTGTTATCTCTTGCACATGGTTAAAGCTTATCATCATTGACAATTTTCCCCCCATGTGGAATGTTATACTCCATATTATCTCTCCTATATATTCTTCCATTTGTTTTCTCTCTTTGTAATTATTTTAAGTATGAGTTTTCTCTCTTTATAATTCATATTTTTCTATTCAACCATTTACTCTACAGCTTGATGTACTTGTTCTTTAACTTCAATAATTCAAGGATGAAAGCCCTTGGGTGATTTCTAAATCAAAGGATGGAAACCCTATGGTTCATGAAGATGATTTCATTCAGAGATTACCCCTGAGTTATAAGGAGATTGTAGATTTAGTGTGGTTTTTAGTAATAGCTTAGTGTGTGAGAGAGAGAGAGCTTTGTGTTTCATATATTCTATATAACTCTGATAAATAATCAACATATTAGTTTGTGTGTGTCTTCATATCTATCTTAATGTGTTCATTCCATAATTTTTGAATATGTATTTTCACAATTTAAGTATGTTTTCATAAAAAAATTCATTTTGGTTATTATAGTGGTATCAAAGATAGTGATCTTGCCATCCTATAGGTCTTGTTTTATTTCATTATTCAAATAGATAGGTAAATCAGGTATTGGAGAAGAGATTAGAAGAAATTGTAGCCAAGAGAAACAATGGGTGATAGAGAAGATAGTATATAAGATGATGTAGTAAGGAAGTTTGATGAGATGGTTTAAGGAAAAAACCATCTTGCCAATATGTTTATCTAGATGTTTTAATAGATGCAAAATAGGCCAATAAATAACAATAAAAAATGGAGAAGATGTCACTTTTAGAGTAAATAATATGGGAAAGGTCCAAAAGGTGGAATCTTGAAATCTATAAATGGGGTTAATCAATAGGCCTCTAAATCCCATGTTCATTAAAAGAGAAGAAGTTATTCCATAAGAGGAGTTTACATTTCTGAAAGAAATTTATATTTGTTATGAGGAGTATAGAAAACTTTTGGATGGGGTCTATGAAATCATGACAGTATCAAATTGCATTTATTTGAGTAAAAATAAAGGAGCAACAAGGAAAAAGTGAAGTTTCCATTTAAATTCAAGGGATCTAGAAGATACCTTGGGTAAAATAACTCTCTCCATTTTTAATGGAACCACAAAATATAATGCTAGAGCATGGTTGCATAAACTGGATACGTATTTGTCTCCCTAGCCCATGGTAGAGGAGGAAGTTATCAAGTTTGTCATCCTTCATCTTGAAGTTGTTACACATTATTGGTGGTACCATGGCTTAATCACTTAGAATTATGATGAAATCAGATTACATGATGAATTATATTTAATTTTGGTTGAGAGATTTGATAGAAGGGATCCTGAAGAATAATTTAGAGAGTTGGCTCATCTCAAGCAAAGAGGTAATGTCAATGAATATGTTGCTAATTTTCAAAATTTATCTATTATGATGACTGATATTTTAGAGAGGAGGCTCATGATTCTTTTCATATAAGGATTGTGTGAGCATCTCAAGGTTCTTGTGAAGGCATTCAACCCTTCCTCTTTATAAGAATCTATTAATAAGGCATTTGATCTAGAGATTTCTATACATTAAAAGCCCTTGACTTGGAATAAGTCTAAGGGGAACTTATAAAAGAATTATATGGATACTCTACCACAAAAATATTCACCTCCCAACTTGCATAAAAATATAGAAGATGAATCCCAAAATGATCTCAAGAGGAATAAACACTATTTCTCTTGTAAGGATCTATGGACTCTGGTACATAGATGCCTCAAAAAGGGGCAAGTGCATTATATTGAGTTTTTTTGAGACCCATAATTATATTTAGATACACCTAAAGAGCTTCATTATCTATAAGTCCCTCACTATTAATAATAACATGATTGTGTTGACACTCTTGCATCTATGTTAGGAACAGGTAGATACCATCCTTTTAGAGTTCATGGAGAGATTTTTGGATAAAGAGTGACAATGTTGATTGATAGTGGGGCTACCCATAATGTCATTTATGAAGAAATGGTGAAAAGGAGGAAACTTGAATAAAAATGGTTTAAATTATTCAACATCATTTTAGATGATGAGTACAATATATCGTGAAATAAAAAGATTCATCATCTTGATCTAGCATTCAAAGACCATAAGGTTCATGATGATTTTCAAATTATTGGTTTAGGAGATATTGATGTGGTTTTGGGTGTGTAGTGACTACATTCTCTAGGAGATTACTCTACAAATCATCAAACTATGAAGTTAAAGTTTAGAATCGAAGGGAAGGAGGTGGTTTTGAAAGGAATTACCAATGGATCTCCATAAGTGATTACAACTAAAAGGATGGAAAGGCCATTTCATAAAATCCAAGTCTCATAGGCTATTAATTGTTTTATAATCATACAATATCCTTCAAAGGGTAATAATTTTTTATGCATGTTGATATATATATAAGATTTTTAATAAACATAACATGGTTTTTAGTGATATGCTTCTAGGATTACCTCCCTAGAGGGGATTTCAACATATCATAGAACTGGAACCAAGATCAAGGCCTACCATGATGATGTCATACCATCATCCAAGAGTGTAAAAAGAGGATATTGAGAAGGAAATAAAGGAATTAATGCATATTGGGTACATCAAGCCAATTTTTGGTCCTTTTTCATCTTCTGTAGTGTTGGTGAAGAAGAAGGATGGTATTATGTGGATGTGCATAGATTACAAAGCCTTGAATAAGAAGACTATCAATAATAGATACCCAATACCTAGGATCAATAAGTTGATTCATTAGCTACATGGTGATGTATTTTTCCCAAAGATTGATTTTAGATCTAGGTATCATCAGGTACACATGAGAGAAGAAAATATTTACAAGATTATTTTCTAATATCACTATTGGAACTTTTAATTTTTGGTTATGATATTTGATCTTATCAATTAACCATCCAAATTATAATCCTATATGAATAATGTGTTTGGTAAACATTTAATAATTTTTTTTTTAATCTTCTTTGATGATATTTTGATTTATAGTAAAAATTGGGAAGAATATCTTAAGTATCTAGATATGGTTTTGGGTATTATTGGAGAACAATAATTATTTGATAAAATGTCCAAATATGAATTTGGATTGACTAAAATCATATACTTGGGCCATGTGATTAGTGCTAAAATAGTTTAAGTGGATCAATAGAAGATCCAAGACTTTCTGGATTGGCCACCTCCTATAAATCTAACACAACTTAGAGGTTCATTGGTTTATGTAGTTATTATAATAGGTTTGTTAAGGTATTTTATCATCTTGGATCTCCTCTTACTAATTTGAAAAATAAGGTAAAATTTGACTGGATACGATGATCATGAAACACTTTTGATAAATTAAAGGAGGTAATAAGTTCATGTCTAGTTCTAGCTATTCTAGATTTTTCAGACCTTTTAATTATAGAATGTGATGCTTTAGGTGTTTAATTTGGGGTTTTCCTATCTCAAATGGGATATCCCATATATTTTGAGAGAATAAAGCTAAACTATCATTAGATATGGATACATATATATATGATAAATAAATGTTGTTTATAAATAAATGAAGTGTGGGGTATACCAATCCACTTGAGAAAAAAAAAATCTTTATTAACCAAATGGGTTTATCCTCGTGGAAAAAAGGAAAAGGAGAAGCATGGCACATTTCTATGTGGATTCATCATGGAAGTATGTGGATAAGTAAAAAAGGGTTTTTGAGGAGATATTTGAAGCATGTGAGGACATGGGTGAATACTAGTTAAGTCCCCATCATTTTATTCTCTTTAACATGGAGAGGGAGGTGGACTTATGAAGGCATGGGATGAAAAAATTATTTTTGTCTCTTGCACATAGTGAAAGCTTGTCATTATTAAAAATTTATCCCTCATGTGGAATGCTACAACCCATATTATCTCTCCTTTATATTCTTCCATTTGTCTTCTCTATTTTTAATTCTTTTAAGTATGAGTTTTATCTCTTTGGAATTCATCTATTACCATTCAACCATTTAATCTACAACTTGATTCACTTGTGATCAACTTAAAGAATTCAAGGATGAAACCCCTTGGTTGATTGTTATATCAAAGGTTAGAAACCCTATTGTTCATGGAGTTGATCACATTTATAGATTAAAACTGAGTTTCAAGCATATTTCACATTCAATTTGGTTTGTATTAATATGTTTGTGTGTGTGTGTGTGTGTGCACGCACACGCATGCACACGTTTGTGTGTGTGTGTGTGTGTGATATTCATGTTGCATGTATTTGATAGTCCTCTCATAAATAATAAAAATATCAGTTTGTGTGTGTCTTCATTTCTATCTCAGTGTTTTCATTCCATAATTGTTGAATATTGATTTTCATTATTTAAGTATGTTTTCATAAAAAATTGATTTGTATTATTACACATCAATATTGTACACTTAAAAAATACACATCATGGATGTACCTTTAGATTCTACACCTTTCCCACTATTGAAAGTCTCACATACATTATCTCTTTGTGCTTATTGATTATTTATTTGTCTGACCTATGTTATTTTGATGATTTGGACCTTCTATCTTTCCCAAAATTTTATAAACCTACTTATCATCTATCCTTATGAGTTTTAGACTTGACTCTATTTTATAGTTTCATAGACATTTGCATCCCAGTCACATGCATATGTAAATGGAAGTCTCCTACCCTAATGCAAGTGTCTAGTGACTTAATGCAAATGAAAGTTATTTATTTAGTTAGCCTAAGTGATTTAATGTAACATATTCTCTAAAGGGATTGGTATATATACAAGATCAGGTATTGGAGAAGAGAGTAGAAGAAATTGTAGCCAAGAGAAACAATGGGTGATAGAGAAGATAGTATATAAGATGATGTAGTAAGGAAGTTTGATGAGATGGTTTAAGGGAAAAACCATCTTGCCAATATGTTTTTCTAGATGTTTTAATAAATGCAAAATAGGCCAATAAATAACAATAAAAATGGAGAAGATGTCACTTCTAGAGTAAATAATATGGGAAAGGTCCAAAAGGTGGATTCTTGAAATCTATAAATGGGGTTAATCAATAGGCCTCTAAATCCCATGTTCATTAAAAGAGTAGAAGTTATTCCATAAGAGGAGTTTACATTTCTGAAAGAATTTTATATTTGTTATGAGGAGTATAGAAAACTTTTGGATGGGGTCTATGAAATCATGACAGTATCAAGTTGCATTTATTTGAGTAAAAATAAAGGAGTAACAAAGAAAGAGAGAAGTTTTCATTTAAATTCAAGGGATCTAGAACATACCTTGGGTAAAACAATTCTTTCCATTTTTAATGGAACTACTAAATATAATGCTAGAGCATGGTTGCATAAACTGGATATGTATTTGTCTCCCTAGAACATGGTAGAGGAGGAAGTTATCAAGTTTGTTATCCTTCATCTTGAAGTTGTTACACATTATTGGTGGTACCATGGCTTAATCACTTAGAATGATGATGAAATCAGATTACATGATGAATTATATAGACTATTGGTTGAGATATTTGATAGAAGGGATCCTAAAGAATAATTTAGAGAGTTGGCTCATCTCAAGCAAAGAGGTAATGTCAATGAATATGTTTCTAATTTTCAAAATTTATCTATTATGATGATTGATATTTTAGAGAGGAGGCTCATGATTCTTTTCATATAAGGATTGTGTGAGAATCTCAAGGTTCTTGTGAAGGAATTCAACCCTTCCTCTTTATAAGAATTCCTTAATAAGGCATTTGATCTAGAGATTTCTATACATTCAAAGCCCTTGACTTGGAATAAGTCTAAGGGGAACTTATAAAAGAATTATATGGATACTCTATCACAAAAATATTCACCTCCCAACTTGCATAAGAAGATAGAAGATGAATCCCATAATGATCTCAAGAGGAAGAAACACTATTTCTCTTGTAAGGATCTATGGACTCTGGTTCATAGATGCCTCAAAAAGGGGCAAGTGCATTATATTGAGTTTTTTTGAGACCCATAATTATATTTAGATACAATTAAAGAGCTTCATTATCTATAAGTCCCTCACTATTAATAATAACATGATTATGTTGACACTCTTGCATCTATGTTAGGAACAGGTAGATACCAACCTTTTAGAGTTCATGGAGAGATTTTTGGATAAAGAGTGACAATGTTGATTGATAGTGGGGCTACCCATAATGTCATTTATGAAGAAATGGTGAAAAGGAGGAAACTTGAATAAAAATGGTTTAAATTATTCAACATCATTGTAGATGATGAGTACAATATACCATGAAATAAAAAGATTCATCATCTTGATCTAGCATTCAAAGACCATAAGGTTCATGATGATTTTTAAATTATTGGTTTAGGAGATATTGATGTGGTTTTGGGTGTGTAGTGACTAAATTCTCTAGTAGATTACTCTACAAATCATCAAACTATGAAGTTAAAGTTTAGAATCGAAGGGAAGGAGGTGGTTTTGAAAGGAATTACCAATGGATCTCCACAAGTGATTACAACTAAAAGGATGGAAAGGCCATTTCATAAAATGCAAGTCTCATAGGCTATTAATTGTTTTATAATCATACAATATCCTTCAAAGGGTAATAATTTTTTATGCATGTTGATATATATAAGATTTTTAATAAACATAACATGGTTTTTAGTGATATGCTTCTAGGATTACCTCCCTAGAGGGGATTTCAACATATCATAGAACTGGAACCAAGATCAAGGCATACCATGATGATGTCATACCATCATCCAATTGTGTAAAAAGAGGATGTTGAGAAGGAAATAAAGGAATTAATGCATATCGGGTACATCAAGCCAATTTTTGGTCCTTTTTCATCTTCTGTAGTGTTGGTGAAGAAGAAGGATGGTATTATGTGGATGTGCATAGATTACAAAGCCTTGAATAAGAAGAATATCAAGAATAGATACCCAATACCTAGGATCAATGAGTTGATTCATTAGCTACATGGTGATGTATTTTTCCCAAAGATTGATTTTAGATCTAGGTATCATCAGGTACACATGAGAGAAGAAGATATTTACAAGATTATTTTCTAATATCACTATGGGAACTTTTAATTTTTGGTTATGATATTTGATCTTATCAATTAACAATCCAAATTATAATCCTATATGAATAATGTGTTTGGTAAACATTTAATAATTTTTTTTTTAATCTTCTTTGATGATATTTTGATTTATAGTAAAAATTGGGAAGAATATCTTAAGTATCTAGATATGGTTTTGGGTATTATTGAAGAACAATAATTATTTGATAAAATGTCCAAATATGAATTTGGATTGACTAAAATCATATACTTGGGCCATGTGATTAGTGCTAAAATAGTTTAAGTGGATCAATATAAGATCCAAGACATTCTGGATTGGCCACCTCCTATAAATCTAACACAACTTAGAGGTTCATTGGTTTATGCAGTTATTATAATAGGTTTGTTAAGGTATTTTATCATCTTGGATCTCCTCTTAATAATTTGAAAAATAAGGTAAAATTTGACTGGATACGATGATCATGAACCACTTTTGATAATTAAAGGAGGTAATAAGTTCATGTCTAGTTCTAGCTATTCTAGATTTTTCACACCTTTTAATTATCGAGTGTGATGCTTTAGGTGTTTAATTTGGGGTTTTCCTATCTCAAATGAGATATCCCATATATTTTTAGAGATAAAAGATAAACTATCATGAGATATGGATACATATATATATGATAAATAAATGTTGTTTATAATGCATTCTTTGGACAAATTCAAGAAATATTTGGTATGTCGGAAGTTTGTTGTCAAGTGAAATCATAATAGTTTAAAATTATTTCTAAGAAAAAAAAAATTGAATGATAGATAACATAAGTGAGTAAGTAATATATAAACATATTATTTTTAAATTGAATATGTTAATGTTAAGAAGAATATAGTAGCTGATTCACTGTTTAGAATGCCCACTCTTTGCCACATTTCTACTATTTCTCGAGATTGGAAAATTTGTATCTTAGTTAATTATGCTAAGAATGAATTTAATAATAACATTATTAATGGATTGGATAAGGATTATCGGTACATATTGTAATATGGGTTGGTCTTATTCAAGAATAGAGTATACATTATTCATGAATCAAAGATGAAAAACAAAATACTAGATGTATTTCATGATGCACCATTGGCATGACACATAGGTTTCTTAAAAACATGTAAATATATTAGAGGGATATTTTATTGGAAGAGTCTCAAGGAGGATGTTCTTTTTCATATCAGGCAATGTTTAACATGTAAACAAAATAAGGGAGAATAAGAGTTTCTGGTAGGTCTACTACAACCACTTCCCATCCCTACACAAAAATGGGAAAGTATGTCCATGGACATTATTATGGGCCTACCTAAGGTACAAGGGAAATATTACATTTATGTTGTAGATATATTGACTAAATAAGCACATTTTTTTGATATCTCTACTGATTATAAAACACGTCAAGTTGATGGTTTGTTTTTCAAGGAAGTATAATTAGTGGGAAGGAGAAACTAAAACCCTAATTATATGGGTCATACAAGATTATCAGGAAAATAGGTGTAGTTTATGAATTAGAACATCTAGAAAATAACATAATACATAATGTATTCCATGTTTCTTGTTTGAAGAAAGATGTTGGGTTGCATATAGTTACTTCCATTGCAGTACCACCACTAGATTAAGAAGGAAAGTCAATTTTGAATCTAGAGGTTGTGCTTGATACAAAGGTGAAGAAAATTAGAAATAAAAGCATAAAAAATATCTCATTAGGTGGAAAAATCTTCTAGTTGAGGATGCTTCTTGGGAAGGTCCAAAAAAATTTAGATCATCCAAATTTTCAATTGCTTGTGGGTAAGCAATTTTGGAAAGGGAGGATTGTAATGTCCCCTTTTTCTAATTAAAAAATGTGCAAGATACCCTTATCCTTTCTCATTCTCATAGGATAAATTAGGTAATGTAAGGGAATATTAGTGTGGGTTAAATATTCACTAGTTGCTATTCACCATGACTATTCATGGTGGCATGGCAAGTGATGCAGGTGGTGATGAAATAATGAGGTGGCTTATGGATGAGGTGGAATGGCCCACAAGAGAATCTCACATGGGGTCAAGAGCATGTGCTTGGTGTGGGGTATACCAATCCACTTGAGAAAAAAAAAATCTTTATTAACCAAATGGGTTTATCCTCGTGGAAAAAAGGAAAAGGAGAAGCATGGCACATTTCTATGTGGATTCATCGTGGAAGTATGTGGATAAGTAAAAAAGGGTTTTTGAGGAGATATTTGAAGCATGTGAGGACATGGGTGAATACTAGTTAAGTCCCCATCATTTTATTCTCTTTTACATGGAGAGGGAGGTGGACTTATGAAGGCATGGGATGAAAAAATTATTTTTGTCTCTTGCACATAGTGAAAGCTTGTCATTATTAAAAATTTATCTCCCATGTGGAATACTACAACCCATATTCTCTCTCCTTTATATTCTTCCATTTGTCTTCTCTATTTGTAATTCTTTTAAGTATGAGTTTTATCTCTTTGGAATTCATCTATTACCATTCAACCATTTAATCTACAACTTGATTCACTTGTGATTCAACTTAAAGAATTCAAGGATGAAACCCCTTGGTTGATTGTTATATCAAAGGTTAGAAACCCTATGGTTCATGGAGGTGATCACATTTATAGATTAAAACTGAGTTTCAAGCATATTTCACATTCAATTTGGTTTGTATTAATATGTTTGTGTGTGTGTGTGTGTGCACGCACATGCGCACACACGTTTGTGTGTGTGTGTGTGTGTGTGTGTGTGTGTGTGTGTGTGTGTGTGTGTGTGTGTGTGTGTGTGTGTGTGTGTGTGTGTGTGTGTGTGTGTGTGTGTGTGTGTGTGTGTGTGTGTGTGTGTGTGTGTGTGTGTGTGTGTGTGTGTGTGTGTGTGATATTCATGTTGCATGTATTTGATAGTCCTCTCATAAATAATAAAAATATCAGTTTGTGTGTGTCTTCATATCTATCTCAGTGTTTTCATTCCATAATTGTTGAATATTGATTTTCATTATTTAAGTATGTTTTCATAAAAAATTGATTTGTATTATTACACATCAGTATTGTACACTTAAAAAATACACATCATGGATGTACCTTCAGATTCTACACCTTTCCCACTATCGAAAGTCTCACATACATTATCTCCTTGTGCTTATTGATTATTTATTTGTCTGACCTATGTTATTCTGATGATTTGGACCTTCTATCTTTCCCAAAATTTTATAAACCTACTTATCATCTATCCTTATGAGTTTTAGACTTGACTCTATTTTATAGTTTCATATACATTTGCATCCCAGTCACATGCATATGTCAATGGAAGTCTCCTACCCTAATGCAAGTGTCTAGTGACTTAATGTAAATGAAACTTATTTATATAGTTAGCCTAAGTGATTTAATGTAACATATTCTCTAAAGGGATTGGTATATATACAAGATTAGGTATTGGAGAAGAGAGTAGAAGAAATTGTAGCCAAGAGAAACAATGGGTGATAGAGAAGATAGTATATAAGATGATGTAGTAAGGAAGTTTGATGAGATGGTTTAAGGGAAAAACTATCTTGCCAATATGTTTTTCTAGATGTTTTTCTAGATGCAAAATAGGCCAATAAATAACAATAAAAATGGAGAAGATGTCACTTCTAGAGTAAATAATATGGGAAAGGTCCAAAAGGTGGATTCTTGAAATCTATAAATGGGGTTAATCAATAGGCCTCTAAATCCCATGTTCATTAAAAGAGAAGAAGTTATTCCATAACAGGAGTTTACATTTCTGAAAGAATTTTATATTTTTTATGAGGAGTATAGAAAACTTTTGGATGGGGTCTATGAAATCATGACAGTATCAAATTGCATTTATTTGAGTAAAAATAAAGGAGTAACAAGGAAAGAGAGAAGTTTTCATTTAAATTCAAGGGATCTAGAACATACCTCGGCTAAAATAACTATCTCCATTTTTAATGCAACTACTAAATATAATGCTAGAGCATGGTTGCATAAACTGGATATGTATTTGTCTCCCTAGAACATGGTAGAGGAGGAAGTTATCAAGCTTGTCATCCTTCATCTTGAAGTTTTTACACATTATTGGTGGTACCATGGCTTAATCACTTAGAATGATGATGAAATCAGATTACATGATGAATTATATAGAAGGTTGGTTGAGAGATTTGATAGAAGGGATCCTGAAGAATAATTTAGAGAGTTGGCTCATCTCAAGCAAAGAGGTAATGTCAATGAATATGTTGCTAATTTTCAAAATTTATCTATTATGATGATTGATATTTTAGAGAGGAGGCTCATGATTCTTTTCATATAAGGATTGTGTGAGCATCTCAAGGTTCTTGTGAAGGAATTCAACCCTTCCTCTTTATAAGAATCCATTAATAAGGCATTTGATCTAGAGATTTCTATACATTCAAAGCCCTTGACTTGGAATAAGTCTAAGGGGAACTTATAAAAGAATTATATGGATAATCTATCACAAAAATTTTCACCTCCCAACTTGCATAAAAAGATAGAAGATGAATCCTATAATGATCTCAAGAGGAAGAAACATTATTTCTCTTGTAAGGATCTATGGCCTCTGGTACATAGATGCCTCAAAAAGGGGAAAGTGCATAATATTGAGTTTTTTTGAGACCCATAATTATATTTAGATACACCTAAAGAGCTTCATTATCTATAAGTCCCTCACTATTAATAATAACATGATTATTTTGACACTCTTACATCTATGTTAGGAACAGGTAGATATCATCCTTTTAGAGTTCATGGAGAGATTGTTGGATAAAGAGTGGCCATGTTGATTGATAGTGGGGCTACCCATAATGTCATTTATTAAGAAACGGTGAAAAGGAGGAAACTTGAATAAAAATGGTTTAAATTATTCAACATCATTGTAGATGATGAGTACAATATACCGTGAAATAAAAAGATTCATCATCTTGATCTAGCATTCAAAGACCATAAGGTTCATGATGATTTTTAAATTATTGGTTTAGGAGATATTGATGTGGTTCTGGGTGTGTAGTGGCTACATTCTCTAGGAGATTACTCTACAAATCATCAAACAATGAAGTTGAACTTTAGAATCGAAGGGAAGGAGGTGGTTTTGAATGGAATTACCAATGGATCTCCACAAGTGATTACAACTAAAAGGATGTAAAGGCCATTTCATAAAATCCAAGTCTCATAGGCTATTAATTGTTTTATAATCATACAATATCCTTCAAAGGGTAATAATTTTTTATGCATGTTGATATATATAAGATTTTTAATAAACATAACATGGTTTTTAGTGATATGCTTCCAAGATTACCTCCCTAGAGGGGATTTCAACATATCATGGAATTGGAACCAAGATCAAGGCATACCATGATGATGTCATACCATCATCCAAGAGTGTAAAAAGAGGATATTGAGAAGGAAATAAAGGAATTAATGCATATCGGGTACATCAAGCCAATTTTTGGTCCTTTTTCATCTTATGTAGTGTTGGTGAAGAAGAAGGATGGTATTATGTGGATGTGCATAGATTACAAAGCCTTGAATAAGAAGAATATCAAGAATAGATACCAAATACCTAGGATCAACGAGTTGATTCATTAGCTACATGGTGATGTATTTTTCCCAAATATTGATTTTAGATCTAGGTATCATTTGGTACACATGAGAGAAGAAGATATTTAGAAGATTATTTTCTAATATCACTATGGGAACTTTTAATTTTTGGTTATGCTATTTTGATCTTATCAATTAAACATCCAAATTATAATCATATATGAATAATGTGTTTGGTAAACATTTAATAATTTTTTTTAAAAATCTTCTTTGATGATATTTTGATTTATAGTAAAAAGTGGGAAGAATATCTTAAGTATCTAGATATGGTTTTGGGTATTATTGAATAAAATAATTATTTGATAAAAAGTCCAAATATGAATTTGTATTGACTAAAATCATATACTTGGGCCATGTGATTAGTGCCAAAAGAGTTTAAGTGGACCAATAGAAGATCCAAGACATTTTGGATTGGCCACCTCTTATAAATCTAACACAACTTAGAGGTTCTTTGGTTAATGAAGTTATTATAATAGGTTTGTTAAGGTATTTTATCATCTTGGATATCCTCTTACTAATTTGAAAAATAAGGTAAAATTTGAGTGGATAGTATGATCATGAACCACTTTTGATAAATTAAAGGAGGTAATAAGTTCATGTCTAGTTCTAGCTATGCTAGATTTTTCACATCTTTTAATTATAGTGTGTGATGCTTAAGGTGTTTAATTTGGGGTTTTCATATCTCAAATGGGATATCCCATATATTTTTAGAGAATAAATCTAAAATATCATGATATCCCATATGTTGTTTATAATGCATTCTTTGGACAAATTCAAGAAATATTTGGTATGTGGGAAGTTTGTTGTCAAGTGAAATCATAATAGTTTAAAATTATTTCTAAGACAAAAAAATTTGAATGATAGATAACATAAGTGAGTAATTAATATACAAACATATTATTTTTAAATTGGATATGTTAATGGTAAGAAGAATATAGTAGTTGATTCACTGTTTAGAATGCCCACTCTTTGCCACATTTATACTATTTCTCAAGATTGGAAAATTTGTATCTTAGTTAATTATGATAAGAATGAATTTAATAATAACATTATTAATGAATTGGAGAAGGATTATTGGTACATATTGTAATATGGGTTGGTCTTATTCAAGAATAGAGTATACACTATTCATGAATCAAAGATGAAAAGCAAAATACTAGATGTATTTCATGATACACCATTGGCATGACATATAGGTTTCTTAAAAACATATAAATATATTAGAGAGATATTTTATTGGAAGAGTCTCAAGGAGGATGTTCTTTTACATATCAGGCAATGTTTAACATGTAAATAGAATAAGGTAGAATAACAGTTTCTGGAGGGTCTGCTACAACCACTTCCCATCCCTACACAAAAATGGGAAAGTATGTCCATGGACATTATTATGGGCCTACCTAAGGTACAAGGTAAATATTACATTTATGTTGTATTATATATATTGACTAAATATGCACATTTTTTTGATATCTCTATTGATTATAAAACACGTCAAGTTGATGGTTTGTTTTTCAAGGAAGTATAATTAGTGGGAAGGAGAAACTAAAACCCTAATTATATGGGTCATACAAGATTATCAAGAAAATAGGTGGAGTAGTTTATGAATTACAACATCTTGAAAATAACATAATACATAATGTATTCCATGTTTCTTGTTTGAAGAAAGATGTTGGGTTGCATATAGTTACTTCCATTGAAGTACCCCCACTAGATTAAGAAGGAAAGTCAATTTTGAATCTAGAGGTTGTGCTTGATACAAAGCTGAATAAAATTAGAAATAAGAACATAAAAAAATATCTCATTAGGTGTAAAAATAATCTAGTTGAGGATGCTACTTGGGAAGGTCCAAAAAAATTTAGATCATCCAAATTTTCAATTGCTTGTGGGTAAGCAATTTTGGAAAGGGAGGACTATATTGTCCCCTTTTCCTAATTAAAAAATGTGCAAGATACCCTTAGCCTTTCTCATTCTCATAGGCTAAATTAGGTAATGTAAGGGAATATTAGTGTGGGTGAAATATTCACTAGTTACTATTCACCATGACTATTCATGATGGCATGGCAAGTGATGCAGGTGGTGATGAAATAATGAGGTGGCTTATGGATGAGGTGGAATGGCCCACAAGAGAATCTCACATGGGGTCAAGAGCATGTGCTTGGTGTGGGGCATACCAATCCACTTGAGAAACAAATCAAATTTTCTCTATTGACCACATGGGTTTATCCTTGGTGGAAAAAAGGAAAAGGAGAAGCATGGCACATTTCTATGTGGATTCATCATGGAAGTGTGTGGAGAAGTAAAAAAGGGTTTTCAAGGAGATATTTGAAGCATATGAGCACATGGGTGAGTACTAGCTAAGTCCCCATAATTTTATTCTCTTTAACATGGAGAGGGATGTGGACTTATGAAGGCATGGGATGAATAAATTATTTTTGTCTCTTGCACATAGTGAAAGCTTGTCATCATTAACAATTTATCCCCCATATGGAATGATACACCCCATATTCTCTCTCCTCTCTATTCTTCCATTTGCCTTCTCTATTTGTAATTATTTTCAGTATGAGTTTCATCTCTTTACAGTTCATCTTTTACCATTCAACCATTTAATCTACAACTTGATTCAGTTATGATTCAACTTAAAGAATTCAAGGATGAAACCCCTTGGTTGATTGTTATATCAAAGGTTAGAAACCCTATGGTTCATGGAGGTGATCACATTTATAGATAAAAACTAAGTTTCAAGGATATTTCACATTCAATTTGGTTTGTATTAATATGTTAGTGTGTGTATGTGTGTGTGCATGCACACACGCACACACGTGTGTGTGTGTGTGTGTGTGTGTGTGTGTGTGTGTGTGTGTGTGTGTGTGTGTGTGTGTGTGTGTGTGTGTGTGTGTGTGTGTGTGTGTGTGTGTGTGTGTGTGTGTGTGTGTGTGTGTGTGTGTGTGTGTGTGTGCGTGCGCGTGTGTGATATTCATGTTGCATGTATTTGGTAGTCCTCTCATAAATAATAAAAATATCAGTTTGTGTGTGTCTTCATATCTATCTCAGTGTTTTCATTCCATAATTCTTGAATATTGATTTTCATTATTTAAGTATGTTTGCATTAAAATTTGATTTGCATTATTACACATCAGTATTATACACTTAAAAAATACACATCATGGATGTACCTTCAGCTTCTACACCTTTCCCACTATTGAAAGTCTCACATACATTATCTCTTTGTGCTTATTGA